>BMAO01001862.1:0-40465 GCA_019973975.1 Trichonephila clavata
CAGGAGTTTGCTCTTGTATTACTGTGGCTAAGATTTATTCTATCATGACTATAGTTATCTTAGGATTATAACTATTTTGTGTATATATATATATATATAATACCTATAAAATGTTATTCTGACATGGGTTTAACTGCAATATTATATGTGCAAAAAAAGTCCAACAATAATTTTTAAAGCGTTAAAAATATGAAGTTAAGGATTCTTGATTCAGATAATGTGTGTAGAACTTCTTTATTTTCTAGATTTAATTTATTTTTTGCCAACTAAAGTTGTTCATTGAAAGTAGACCACCACATTTAGAGTTTTAACTTTGGAAGAAAACGAAAAATAGTTATTGCTCATGAATTAAGTTGTCTTCAAAATTTTTCAAGGGACACTAAAAATAAAACCGTGAGAAACAGCATAAGATTTTAATTCAGGGAAGATTTCATGCACATGGGTACCATTTCTACAAAGGCCTTACAACATTGATCCCAACAATTACCGAATCATTAGGAATGTATGGTAGCTCAATGGGACTACTTTGAAGGAGATTTGGGTTAGGTAGTTGTGCATCTTATTTTTGACTAATTTTAGGAACAAAATTTAGATTTTTATAAATAGACATTGGTATACAGAGTCCCTTTCAAATCACTTGAATACTTCATTTCAAAAAGGTCCAACTTTGGTCAAACTCAGAAAAACTTATACTAAGAACTCTTTCTATCGCTCTTTCATCCAATATGTTTGTAACTGTTTCCTTGAAAGGTGCTACAAAAATAAGCTTTGTCTTTAATAGAAAAGGATATTTTATTAATACACACACGATTAAATTATTGAAATATAAAAATAATTGTATTCCCCTCAAAATTACAATAATTTAATTAATCACTTTAAAAATTACGTAATTCTTTCCTCCACTTATATTTCAGAGTAAGAAAAGTAATATAAAAAATAATAAAATGCAATTAACTGTAGTTTTTACTTGCTTCCACAAATTTCAGGAAATAAATTGAAGTTACTGAAAATATTTAAAATTTAGAGAGATGGAATGTAATTAAATCATACAAAAAGACTTAATGATAAAGTACACAAGAGTCAAAAATACATCTAATTGCTTGAGAGTTAATCTAATATGAGATAATAATAAAATATACTTGAGAAATTAATTTTTTTATGGAAGATTTCTGGAAAAATTGATTTATGTCACTTACGTATAAATTTAATATTTTGTCAAAAATAGCAAACAAATGATCTAGGTTATAAACTGAAATTGTACGAAAAACGCTTTATTATGTCTGAAAGCACTCTTTCATATGTCGTACATTACAGTTCCCCACATTTTACTACTCAGTATTAAAATAAACGCATGTAAGGAAATTCCACTTAAAACGAGTTATAGTCTCAGCTCAAAGGAATGTACTCTAGGATTTCAAGAAAGCGAAAGGATTTAGAATATAAATAGCAATCAAAACAAAGCAAAACTAGAAAGGAAACCTGTCAGAATTGTGTCTACATTAAGTCCCTTATTTTCCAAATGGCATTGGATATCGCCAGCATTTTCGCAAAGGACCATTCACTTTCGACGCTGTGAGATATCATGGACATCAACAAACAAAGATGCTTCCTTATTTTTTGGAATCTTTCCAAAGTCCTCCAATGCGATGGTCCAGTCCTATTTCCTTTCTTTCTCCTTTTTCAGCACACTGAAGTTCTATTTCCTGTTACTGAAACTCAAAAAAGAAACATTACAAAGATAAGAGATCAGATGAGAAATGTGTTTTTATTCGGTCTCAGTTTTCTTTTTCCAATTGAATCAACAAAAATGATAAAACCCTCTTTTCTTCAAATATTTTTCTTTAACATTTAGAGTTTTACAAAAATTGTATGCGGTAATATTTTTAATGGTTTGTCTCCATTTCTACATTTTTTAATATACCTGTAATTAAAAATAATACACTCTTTTCCTGTACTGAAGGAAATCAACAACAAAAAAGGAATACTAAAATCCTTCCAAATATTAATTTTAGCAGCAGTTTTTATCTAAACAAAGTAATGATAACTGAAAAAACCCTGATTTTTTTAAAGAACAAAAAAATAGCATAAAATATGGAACTTTAATATATTATTCAGGTTTATTATGAGTTAAAGCTTAGAATCAAACAAAATTTAAATATTTTCTATCACATGGATAAGTGCATTTTTTTTCTTTATTATTGTTTTTTTTTTGCAAATTATTCTTTTTAATCAATTGTTTATTATTCTAAAATGAAAGAAAAATAATTTTTTTCTCTTATGGGGTGTGGATTGGTATTTCTACCTCTGAAGACATAGTACCCCAAGAGTTGGTATCACTTTTTAGTGCGGCGCCAGATAGGCGATACCAATCGCCGCAAGTAATTTTGACACCACGTTTCATCCCAGAGGGAGGAATCTGAGCTCGGCCGATGCCAAATTTGTACTTAGGACTTTAATTTTCCCGTGAGCATCCAAGTCAAAAGGGACACTCAAGGAAATTTTTTACGTGCCACGTAATCATACGATGTGAGTGATGTCGATTTTATAGCATCAATGAAAAAAAAAAAAAAAAAAAAAAAAAAAAAAAAAAAAAAAAAAATGAATGCCACATGGAAAGTCCCGGGACCCGACTTGGGCCGGGGTCGAACCCGCAACCTTAGTTGCAGAAGGCCAGTGACAATCCAGCCTCGCTACCCAGCCGGCAAATAAAAAAATACTAAAAGTGACAATATGTACCGTAAACCGTACGAGTACCGCCGCATAATGATCAATTATACTTTTAAAGAGAAATTTTCAATGTTTAGGTATATTTGCCGTATAACATGTGCTACCATTTTTTACGAAGGAACCTGGAATGTACTTGCCCTCTTATATTTGAAGTCATTTATCCGAGGTATTTTTTTCCAAGCTTTAGAGAGAAAAAAAATAGTATATTTATATAGAACTACAACCCTCTAAGTTCAGAAGGATTGTCATTTCTTTTAAATAAACAATATTTCGATCTATGCAGAAAACTAATTTTTTTTCTATGCTCATCTTTTTTTTTTTTTTTTATTATTTTAAAACTCTCACTTTTATATCCGGCGTATAACGCTCATTCATAGATTTCTATTTAATTTTTTGTGTTAAAAGTGCGCGTTATACACTGGAATTCACGGTAATTGGAATACAGAAATTTATTATGTATCCCCGTTAGGTTATTATTTTTTTGCTTGTTATTTTTTGTAACATTTAACAGAGAAATTAAGAATTTACTCTCAAAAAATTATGTTAATGTAGTAGCCGGGTGATCATGGTTAAGAATACGAGGTGACGTCATCTAGTCATGGATTCGAAGTCTGATACCACTGAAGACCCACCATGTATAGGAGTTGATGTACTTTAAATTTGTTGAGGCTCTAAGTTCCCTTCGTTAGTATGGTGTGGAAGCAAGGAGAGGGAGGTGCCAGCTAAGGTATCATCCTCATTACTTGACCTTGGTTGAAAATTTCTAGGCCGGCCACCAATAACCCTCGTATTGTTTCACTGAGCCGCATAAATTAAATTCAAATAAAATGCTTTAACAAAATTATTTCTATATTATCTTTTTTTCCCCATTTGCCGTGAAAAAAAAATTTTTTTTTTGTAATGTTTCGTTAGACGTGTTAGTAATTTTTTTCCATCTAATTTGACACTTATACACATGATTGCAAGTAATATAAATTTTTAACCTAGGAGAGGTGCGGTAGGGCACGGAGTCAGACCAGGCTCACGAAATTATTTTAGGTAGTGGGACTGTTTGTTTGTTATCAATGACGTTGACAGTATCCTCATATATTACAGTCTTTAAGGAAACTAAAATGTATTTCTCGCATATTTCAATCTTTTTTTGGGAGTGACGAAGGTTTTTTACATTCTTTATGTATTTTGGTATGTATTTAGCATCAGCAAACTGTATTGGATGAACTTGAAATTTCAGAAAAAATAAATTGTTCAAAAAAGTGAACAACCTGACAAAATAATGGATATTAATCATGGTAGCGAAAGAAAAAATTTGAGAAAAGTGATGAATATAAAACGTTTGAGTCTAAAGGAAGATTTTCAAATGCGACCTAAAGAACTTCATCGAAAAAGATATGAAGCTACAAGTGTACCACAAGACAAATTGCACTCTGTCAAAAACACAAGCACGAAAAAGTTCAACATGCAATTTGTCGATCACCTAAGGACAGTAAAACTACAATAACTTGAACAACATGGAACAGTTTTGCTTGAAAATATGAATAATGTAATGTTAACGAAAAGTGTCTGTGATTTCTGTCCTTTATTAAAGTCAAGTATACTTGAAACATTTTAGTTCAGTTTGATTGGATTTTTTCTCAAATTATAAAAGAAAGATTAAAAAATTTTTAAAAAGTAGGTAAGTATATTTTTTTTAAAAATCATTCACTGAAGTTACGATTTTTATCGTGTACAGTAAAAATTTTTTTAAAAAAAGTATTATTTTGACTCCGGCACCCTACAAGCGGCCATTATCGTTAGCATCGAGTGCGCGATTTCTACCGCGTTAAATATTCGTGTTATTCAATTATTTCGAGTTAAGCCACCAATAAATTGCATTAAAAACCTTTATTGAATCCATATGGCTACAAAGCTTTTTAAAATTGGTTTTCATAGTGAATGATGATTGTTATGGTCTCTAAAATCCCCATCAACCTATATTTAACGATTAAAAACTTCTTGGAGTTTTTTTAAATTAAAAAGTTGGAAATTCTATCTAGTATTTATAATTAAATTATTTACCATTATTTCATGAAATTAATGTAGAATTTGATTAACTTTCTCATTATAATGCACTCTAGTTCAATACAAAAATAATTATGATCAATTTTGTGCGTGAAATAAAATACATATTGGCCATCCTAAATGTTGTACCAAGAGAGAAAAGCAGTCTTGGGTTTGCAAACCATGAAAAAAATTAGTATTTTATAATTACCCCCAGAGATGACAATAACTATTTCAATACACTTCGGAATTGAAATGTGACCGCGGGAGTCTAGTGGCCAAGATAGCAGACTCGTTACTTTACTACTAGGTCGTTGGTGTGGTAGTTAGGAGAGGGGTTTCTACCTCAAGTGTCGTCCTCGTCACTTCACCATGGTTCAAAATTACGAGTTTCGTCGCCAACAGCCCTCGAGCAGCTGAATAGTGCTACATTAATATTTATTCACTCACTCGGAATTGAAGTAAAAACACGTATGATGCAATGCGTGGAATTGTATGATACACTTTTCAGTTAAAAATTTTTGTTCTTAGGAATTCGTCTGTAAATATATTTTAATAATTATAAATAAAAGATTACTATATGTTATGCTAATCAAGTTTACTTAAACAAATTGTTATGTCTTGTGAAAAACAAGCGGGAAAAATAAATTCGCCTGGTTTTAATATTTGAGTGATTTCTAAGATTTTGATTAAGAATATGTATTATGTTAAAATTAAACATTTTTTCTTATAGTATCATTAATCTTCATAAATGTCTTCTTTAGAAAAAAAAGTAAATATTTCAGTCTTCAATGCCATTTATAAGCATAAAAAAAGTTACATTTTTATCGCTATGTACTTATTAAAGGATGAAAAAAAATGAAGGTATACATATTTGATTACATAACAAAAATAAAGATAAATGAGTATTAGAAACGAAAAACATGAAAAATGCATTTAAAATGCTATTCATTTCTGAAGAAATTTTTATTTGCGAAGTATAAAAATTGGGATTTTTCTTTTTTATGTTTACTTCAGATGAGTGAAAGAAGATTTATGTGGAAAAAATAAGAATACTACAGTTCACACACACACACACGCATAAAATTCATTCCAGATAATTAATAACGAAAAAATACTTTTTATATTTTTCGACATAGCTAAGCTCTTCAATTATTCTTGCATTTTTAATTCATTAGTTATTATTTTCCTTAATTTAAATTTGATTATTTTTTTTGAGACATGCAATTAGATTCTTTTTAAAATGACTGTCCGTAGATCGTTAGAAATTATTTTTTTAAAAAAGTGTTTAGCTGTTGCCACAAGGCAAAAAAGTGTGACAAATTTTTTTTGTTATTTAAATACATTAAATTGAAACACAACTTGCTAATTATCGATTAAATTAAATGGAATTATATTTTCAAAACCATTAAATATTTTTAATTTAAAGAGAAAGTTATTTCTTTTGGAAATTTGAAGAAAATATAATTCAATTACTCTTTTTGCACAACAATTATTTAAATTCAATAAAATTTAAGGAAACTGTATCAATGTGGGCTTGTGTTAGGGACCAACCCTGACATATATTTAAATTAAAATGCTAAAAATTCAACTGTTTTAAATGGATTGGTTAAATTAATAAATTGTACTGTAATAAGCCTTTTAAGTATTTCAATAAAATACTGCATTGGTTAATTCTTAGGGAATCAGACAGTTAAATTTTCCAGTTCCTTCAAAAATAAATACATATTGATTTTCAAATATATTTATTTATTTTTACTAACTACAATGCATCAAATTTTTTGTGTATGATTTTCATAGAACTCATTTTCAGCAATTTTCAACATTGTTGTAATCTGTCATAAAAACAAATAATATTTAAAAAATTCAAGTCAGTTACTACTTTAAATGGATGAATAAAAAGTATTTTATTAATGATTAAAAATTTGAACAATATATATATATATATATATAGTATCATAAACTGAAAAAAATACACAGTATAATAAAATTGATAGTACTAAATTATACCACTAACAAAACTAGAAGATTAAAACCAGATTTCAAGAAACACAATATAAATATATATATATATATATATGGAGTAAGTGAACTATAAATTGTAGAAATTGAAAAAAAAGCATGATTTGTGTTTCTATATTGCTGTAACAATGCACACCCGATTTGGCTAGTTTGCTGAAAAACCAGATTTCATCGCGTCAACTTTTGCCATTGTTTTAACAGCAACATTGTTACAACAATGGAGAAGTATTTAAGTTGGTAATCGAAAACCGGTATTTAATTTAATTTATTATAATTCATTCAATTTTGAAATTATGTATTACAACCAAGTGTCATACTCTACAAGTTAAAAAAATTTTTTTTTGAACTTGATTGGATGAAAAAAAAAGTATTTTGGTAGCGATTGAAAATTTGAACAAGATCTACACTATTAAAATCCGAAGGTAAACAAACGTATCTATCTATCTATCTATCTATGTATCTATGTGCGTCTATCTCCTCACGAACCGCACCGCGCAGAAACTCACGAAAGGTATAAAAAGATCGAGGATTTTCCGGGGAAGCCGTATTGCCTATTTATATTCCAATATTGCAATTAGTTGAAAAGATATTAATTAAAAACCTCCGAAAAAGAGTTTTTTTCGTGCAAATTTTGATTCATCTCCATTGTTGCAGTAATGTTATTGTTACAACAGTGACAAAAGCAGGCGTCGAAAATCGGTTTTTAGCCAAACTTGGAATTTCATGACGTTGCTCTGTTGACTGTATTAACTTACTGTGTTTAAAAAATAAATGCTTTTGAAAGTGAGACTAACTTGAAATGTATTATTGAAATCCCAAATTCTAAGATGTTTTACATTTTTTTTACAAATTTCTCTGCATTTTTTGGATTTAAATTTTTTAAAAAAAAGAAAGTTGGGACTTTTTTTAAAGTAGATTGGTAAATTGTATATATATTTCTAGACGATGCTAAGTTAGACTGAGATGAAATGTTGTAAAATTTATTCTAAAATTCAGGAAATTTCGTAATTTTGAAAATTGTTTCTATTTTAATGCTTTTACCCCACATAAAATATTTAAAAAAAGGCACTTTTCCATTTCAAGGAGTCATAAAAATGCAACGAAAAAAATTGCTAAAGTCACCAAATGCCAGTAACCTACGACAGAATTGACCAGTTTGTGTATCTGTGTGTGAGGCTTACGGAGCATCTTCAGAAAGACTACTTTCTGATACACCACAACAGATGTTTTTCTTTATTTAAAAAAAAATTAGTGTGAAAGACATTAAATATATAAGAAAATGCTGAAATGTTTTTATTTGTTAGTATTAATTTCATTTTGAGGGTTTTTTAATGCAGTGAATTCAAGCAAATGTATGTGTCTAGGTTTACTCTCCCATACTTTTTTTATAGTTATATATTTTTAAACAAATAACCAAACATCCAGAAATAAGCAGTCATTTTTCATTCATTGTTTAATAAAAACGGATATAAATTTATATTTTTTTTAAGAAAAAAAATTAATTCGTATTGATTTGTATTATTTGTTACAAAATTAATTTATAATATCGTACATTGTCTGTTTTGTTGTGAATAAAACTAGATTAGTTTTGTAAATTAAAAATCGAAATTAGAAATATCACTGATGAAAAAAAATGCCTGAAAAAGAGATATACACACAAAAAAGCCTGTGTAAACGCCAGGCTAATCTGAGGGAAAAGAAATTGAAGACATTTCGGAAAGGAGACAATTTTAATGACATTAGTACATAAATCCCTCACATCACGCATACACCCTCAACCAGAAGTGCCGGCATCGAGAAGGAAAAAGGAAATTTCCATTCGGATAAAATTATTCACTTGCAAAAAGCCCGTGCAATGCCGCACTAAATGGAGGGAAAACTGACCCATCCGTCGGGACAAAGACGCGGAAGAAATTGCGAAAAAGGGAATTTTAAGGACAAAATTTAGAAATCACACACAACTGAGGAAGAAATGAGATCGAGATGGGAAGAGGAAATTTCTATTGGTAGAAAATTGTACACTCGAAAAAGCCTGTGCACGGTTGGGCCATGCAGCCATAACATATGACACAATGACATAAAATGGCGCTGAAAATTGATTTAAGGCAAACTGAAATTTTATGACGTAGATTTTTTTGATTTAATTCATTTACAGATGTTTTTTTATTAAAAACACAATTTCTAAAACACAAATATCTATGGTTTTTTTTTAAATTTAAAATCCGAAAAGAGATAAAACTGTTTTTTAAGCATATTGGTAAATTTTTTTATCTTTATAAAATAACTTTTTTTAAAATAACTCTCAAAATCAACCCATGACAATAATAATTAACGGTGGTAAGCCTACCAAAGAATTCAAGAATTTGAGGGCTTATGTTGCATGCGCGGAAGGACAACTTTCGGAGAGTACGTAGGCAAACATATTAATTGTGTATGTGATAAACAGAATAACAAGAACAGTTATACACAAGAAAAATCCCGTGCAACGACGGACCATGCAGCTATATATGGATGTAAATTAATATTTTTTTTAAAAACTAAAACACAGTATTATTTTTTTATAATTCATTACTAAATTACTTTAAAAAATCATAAAATGGCTGCTTTCTATTGGATAAAATAAGATTAATTTTGTAAATTATTAATCGAAAATAGAAATTTGATCTTATCCTTGAGGGAAAAAAGAGGGGAAAAGAGTTTGATATACTCCAAAAAGCCCGTACAACACCGTCTTAAACGAGGGAAAGGAAATATTCATAATAAGTAATAGAATAAATTTCGGATAAAAAGAGAATATTTTAATGGCATAAATATAGAGAAATCACTCTCCTAGAAGTGCTGGCGTCGAGAGAGAAAGGGGAAATTTCCACGGGGGTAAAGTGATGTACTCGGTAATAGCCCGTGCAACACCGGGCTAATCTGACGGAAAACAGACACGTCCGATGGAGCAGAGAGATGGAAGAAATTTCAAAATAGGGTATTTTAATGAAATATTAATAAGGAAGTCACAAAAACACCAGGAAGAGTGCTTGCACAGAGATAGGATGGGGAAATTTTAAAGGCAAAAATATCTATACACTTGAAGAAGCCCGTGCAACTCCGGGCCATGCAGCTAGTAAATATATAAATATAGAAAGAGAATGAGCTAACAATAGGAATTGAACAAGGATGTCAGTTAATAATATGCAGTTTATCTATCTATATATATAAAGGAGAAAAGAGCGACTGACTGACTGACTAATCACGATATCTCCGAAACTATTGAACTTACAGACTTGAAATTTGATGGATATGTTCCTTTCATGGAGTAGAGATCAGCTAAGAGCGGATTTTTTTTTTTTGCGAAATTCGAACCGCAAGGGGCGTTACTGGGGGTTAAGGGGTGTTATAAATAATTGTTTCCATTTTTACACTACTCAATGTACAATCTTGAAATTGGGTAAGCAAATTCCTTTCATAGAGTAAATATCGACTACAAAATGGGTTTTGGGAAAAGTTATCTCAAGGGTGTTGAGGGGGGAGGGGCTAAGGGGCGTAAAAGATAAATATTTTCGTTTTTAAAGTACTTGACCTACTGGCTTGAAAACTGGTAGGCATAGTTCTTTCATGGAGTTAATATCCGCTTCCAAATGGATTTTGGGAAAATTGACCCCAAGGGGTGTTGAGGGGGGTTAAGGGGCGTCAAAGATAAATAGTTTCGTTTTTAAAGTACTTGACCAACTGGCTTGAAAATAGGTAGGTATAGTTCTTTCATGGAGTTAATATCCGCCGCAAAATGGGTTTGTGGAAAATTGACCCCCAAAGGGTGTTGAGGGGGGTTAAGAATAGATATAAATAATTATTCCGATTTTTAAACTTTTAGACACACAGTTTTGAAATTTGGTAAGCAAGTTCCTCTCATAGTGTAGAGATACGCCACAAAATGGGTTTCGTGAAAATAGATCCTCAAGCTGCGTTTAGGAGCTTAAGAAGCGTAATAGATAATTACTTTCCCATTTTTAAACTCCTGGTAGCACAGTCTTTAAATATGATAAACAGAATCTTTTTATGGAGTAAAGATTCAATATATAAAGTGTTTTGTGAAAATCAACCCCCCAGGTGGAGTTGTGGGGTCTCACGGGGCGCTATAGATAATTTTTTTCATTTTCAGTTTATTAGACTCACAGTCTTCAAATTTGGTAAGCAGATTCCTTTCATAGATTAGAGATCCGCTACAAAATGGGTTTTATGAAAACAGACCCCCAAGTGGAGTTGCGGGGGCTCAAGAGGGGGGGTATAGATAATTATCCCAATTTTTAAATTACAGTCTTGAAATTTGGTATGCAAATTCCTTTCATACAGTAGAGATGAGCTACAAGATGGATTTTGGGAAAATACCCCTCAAGTGACGTTGCGGGTGATTAAGGGGTGCAATCGATAAATATTTCCGTTTTTAAAGTATTCGATCTACCGCCTTGAAAATTGGTAGGCATGTTCCTTTCATGGAATAGAGTTCCTCAAACAAAGAGTAAAACAAAAATCGACACCTAAGGAGGGTTGTGAGGGGTTAAGGCAAGTTGTAGGAAAATAATCCTGTTTTAGAATTGTTAGACCTGTGTACTTAAAATTTTCTAAGCATGTTCCTTTTGTTGAATAGGGATCCACTAAGAATGCATTTGACGGAATCAACTCCTGGGGGAGCAAGGAGTAACTGGGGCGTGTTGATAAAAAATTTCCTTTTTCGAACTACAAGAACTATAATAATGTAATTTGGTTTACATTTTTCTTTTGTTGAATTGCAATCCGCTAAGAACGGTTTTTGAGAGATCGACTCTCAACGGAAATATGAGGGGGGGGGAGGGCATTGATAGTAAAAAATTTTTCCCTATTAGATTTAGATTTGAAATTTGGCTTCCATGTTTTTTTATAGAGTAGAGATCCACCTAAAATTGGTTTTGCGGAAATCCACTTTGTTATAGGGTTACGAAAGTGTAAACATCATTCTATACTCAATTTTAGAGAATATTAGATAATACAAATTAGTTCTGTCTTTTTTTTTATCAAGAGGCGAGAGTTACAGGTATAAGTATATATTTTCAATACAATAGAATTCTTAATGCTAGGAACTTAGATATCAATATTTTATACACATAAACAGATATATTTATAAAACATCATGAAATACCCAGCGAAGCGGGAGGGTAGAGGCTAGTAATTTATAAAATTGAACAATTACTTAAACTTGAATTCAAATTTACAGGGCGATTCATAAAGAAGTATGCAGTTTTAATTTAATATAAATCAAACACACACACATTTAAAGATATTATATGCTACTTGTAGCAGAATTTATGGGATTATTTAAAGTTTTTTTAGAGGCAGTCATAGATGATAACTATATGTGAACCTTTAGTCATACGACATACATTAAGCTGCCACATTTCAGGCCAAACGCGTACTAAGGTATCTGAATCAAGTCCACCGATAGCGGTTGTGACACGCTGTTTCAGCTCCGCTAGATCGACAAGACGCGGAAGGCGAATACATTGTTCTTTACGTAGCCCCACGGGAACAAATCTCGAAATGTTAAGTGAAAATTTATGAGTGGTCATTGAGTAAGCGGCGTGTTATAGTCCACTAATCGTCCAATCCGTATATGAGGGAAATATTCATTGACAATCTGGGACACATTCCAATCAGTGTATAAATAATTTAAGTCCCTTCTTCCCTGGGACCCGGATAGATGTGTGGGAGGAACTAAATGATCAGACGACATGATGAACTTCAACTGTTTAATTTATCACTATATTCAACTCAGACACAAACATCACTTAAACAAGATAAATTTAATCAGTAATAGAATGGAAGTGAGACGAGATTGCGTCGGGGAGAATATATTCAATCATGCAGCTCTACTCTTAATATAACTTTACACCGAGCTTAAGTATTTCGTGATCGCCCTATTAGTTTAACTTTTAAACATCAACATGATTTAAGATCACAGTACCTGGACACTTGCGGTATTCTAATCATTTGCGTTGACTTTAACACGGCTCCAATAGTTAAACTAATCACTTTATAATATTCCAACTTTTGGCTTCCCACACTGTTTACGTATACGTTTCACTGTCGATTTACATCATTTCCAATCTATTCACAAATCACAAACTTCCAAACTCGTGAATAAAGAATATATATATATATATATATTAAACTTAATTTGCATATCACACTTTCTGTCCTTTCGAGAAGGTTGGTTGAAAAAATGCTGGCCCAAAAGTATTCCCCCAGAGGTTAACTGAACGACTAGAATGGATCCGTCACAAGTGTAGTGGTACACAATTTAACAGTTTGACGGATCTATACTTTAAGATAAAGATCCTCTTGCGAAATCTTTGGTCTATCAATATGAATTCATCACAGCCAACCCTTTGAAGAAGCAATCGTGATATGCAGATGAGGTCGGTTATATATAGTCTAGGTCTTCTAGCTAGTTACATTTATAGAATGAATTTTATGGAAATTGAGATATAGAGAATCTGACTAAATGTAGAGATTGCTACCGATCAGGTATTAGTATATTTAATAACGCGTTTCAGAGATTAGATAGTTGAAGACATTAAGGGGTCGACTGGTCACCATAGTTAAAATATATCTCAGATATTTAGAGTAGTACATTGATTCTAAAAAAAGAAGATCAATATATAAGAAGTCATTTTATAATTCGCGTTTCTCTCGTGGGTTCATCTCCTATTGCTCTTATTAGGAACATCTCTTCTACTAGTTTGAATTATTAGAATACTATCTGTTGCTAATTTGTGTGTTTAATAAATAGATTGGATAGTTATTATGACTAGTCATCCTTCACTTCCTTCCGCACCTCTAGCCGGGGCAGGTGCTAAACCCCTCATAACTGAAGAATGAAGCTGTTAATGTTGTCCGGTAACTTTGACATCAACCAAAGAGAACATATACATAAGAATGGCTCCAGTGACGTTTTACTAAATTCAAGAGCACAAAAAGCCTTTTCCACTGCAAACGCCGTCATTTTGACTTAGTCATATGACACACATACTATTGCCTACGTCATTTCCATCAGAGGTGAGACACAAAGTTTAAGAGTACAGTGTGTGTGTGTGTGTAAACAAACTAGCCGTTAGCAAACCCCCTCTCTGGGTTTTTCATGTTGCATGACTTTTTAATGTTTTTAAGTGATTGATATATTAGTCCTGGTATGAAGCATTTGGATGTTTTTAAACATTCTTATGGCACAGGCCCTTTGACTTAAAAAGTTCAGGACTTGAATTTCTAAACAAGAAGTATTCGTTTTTTACACTTCTATATCTTTTCTCTCCAGAATTCATCTACACAAAACCCATTTATATATAGCGAATTTTTTCTTAACAATCTTACTAAACTTCAATTCTAAAGGTCAAAATTTCAAAAATGATAATTTATACCTTTGTGACTCCTCCTAATCTCCAGTAAGAGCTAAAATTTGTTCTTAAAAGATCTGTACTTATTAAATGAAACATACTTGTCAGATTTTAAGTCTGTAGGTCTTATAGTTTAAATTTGGGTATTTTATTTATTTATAACGCACCCGTATCCATTTCAGACTCAATATTCGCAACATCCGTTCTTAGAAGATCACTACTCAGCAACGGAAACAGGATATTTAAATTTCAAAACTGTAGATCTAATAGTTCCAAAACCAAATTTTTTTTATTCAATTCCTACTATTAGTTAATTATCTCTCCCCCCCCCCACTTTCTCTCTCTCTATATATATACAGAGTGATAGAAATAGTCCTATTTTTTCAAAATAGCTCTGTTTTAGTTATTATGTCGAACATTTCTGCTGTACGAGGAAGGTGGTACTATAAAGCAGCTTAACCCTAATTAACTGGCCTAATTCAGCAACATCTTTAAAAACACTAATATGTATCCATTTTAGTCCAAAGACTCTTCCTGTATGTCCAATTATTCAGTTTTTTGGAATCCAATTTCTTTCTTTTTTGGTCTCGTAGGTAATACAACTTTCTCACTTATTATTTTATTGTATTACACTATATATATATATATATCAAATTTTCAATTGGTTATAAAATACTTTTTATTCTTCCACTCAAGTTCAAATACGTTTTTTTAATTTTATAGTGGGTGACACTTGATGTTAATACAGTTTTTTTTTCAAATATTAATTCATTAATTGAGTTTTTTGTTTTAAAACTTTTAATTTATTAAGCATTATTTCTGACGAAGTTAGAACTAGCTGTAAAAGATGACGCTAGAGGTTTTTCTAATGAATTTTTTCTTGGCTTTAAACATAATTTTAAATTTGTAGTGGATGTCACATGATATGAATCCAGTTTTTTTTTCAAATATTAATTCATTAATTAAATTTATTTAACTAAAATAAATATTTTCTTTGTTGACCTTAGAAGGAATTGACTTAATTTCTTTTGTATTACTTGTTTTACCTAACTTCACTTGACAGTAGTTTTCTAAAAACTACTTCTTAGCGGATCTCTATTTCAGAAAGAAAATGTGCTTGTCAGATTTCATTCCTGTAGGTCTAATAGTTTCGAAGATAAGGGAGTGCGTCGACTTTTCTCATATATATAGAGAGTAGTTAAATAAAAGTTCTAAAATTGTCATTCTTAGCGAGCCTGACATCAGTTCGCGGCAAACCTCACGTTTGACATATTTGGTGTAAACACAGACAAGGATGTCCTGCTCGCTGCGGATTTAAATAATAAATTCCCTCTTTGAAATTCAACACTATACATTGATTTAAGGTAACCAGGACATCATATACTTTCAAAAAATCGATTTTTCAATTTTAGATCTAAAAAATAGTGCATATTTTTCTGAACCTAAAAATGTATAATACTTATATGTTTGTTGATAAAATAGCCCTAAAATATGAAAAATAAAAATGTTAAGAAATGACCACGCCCCTTTTGACCCTTAGGTTTTTTTTTTCACTTTTTCTCAAAAGCGTATTTTTTTGCATTTAGGTACATTTTTAAATTATTAAAACTATTGCACTATAAGATTCCAGATTTTTTATACTTCTATACAAGATGCCTATGCGTATAGTGAACCTAATTTTTTTTCTATTAAAATAGTGCCTAAATTTTTAAAAATGGTTTTACGCATAAAAAAAGCAGAAAAATAAAACATTTCCAAAATTCAAAGTTTTATATTTTTTTAAAGAAAATATACTAAATTTTCACTAAAAAATAGGTTCACTGTCTTTTGTGTGTATTGTTTTATATATGTGTAAAAAATATTTTGCATAAAAAAAGATACTTTTTTAAAAAAACATAAGTATGTATTATGATTTCTCAAAAATTATGTATTACTTAAATTAAGTAGGAAAAAAAACTTTTGAACTAAAAAGTTATTTTTGTAGTTATGCAGAAAAATTAAATTATCTTTATTAAGAACGTAAAATAGCTAAGCTCTATTGAAAATTTTAAAAGTTATATGTCTCTTAAACAAAAGGTCTTAATTTTGGCATTTTGCATTTCCGAGCATGTCCTGGTTCCCTTAACTCACTTGAGTTCTTAATTACTCAGACTCCAAACAGATATCAAATGCATAACTTATGGAACACGCTTATAGAAAGAAATTAACAAAAAGTTCGTATTCTTCTTAACATAATGCATTTCATGACACTTTTAAACTGAAATGAAAATTTCTACAGAAATCATTCTGTAAAGTTACCCTTTTCTGTCGTTCGATTGAAATGATTCTTTTGACTTCTAAATTAAATCAAGGAAAGCAACTTTATAAAAGGAAAACTATTCTTCAAGTAATTAAAGGCAGATGCTCTTGGATAAATTAAAATGCATTAAGACACTTTTTTCCCCGTCAGAATATCTGAAAACTCTTCTGCCAGTGTCATATTTAAAAAGGAAATGATTGATAACCATTTTATTATATTCTGCCTTTTGAAAGAATTCTAAAAGGAAAAAAAGGGATCTTTATTCTCCAAAGATATTTTTATTGATCGAAAATGAAATATCTGTGCGGCGCTAATTTAATAATTTGATGAAAATTTTTCTAACTCTTCAATTTTAGATGAGGCACATATTGTCAGACAATACGCAATCTTTATTTTCAATTTATTTTTTCGCTTGGGAAATCCTCTTGCTATTTCAGTATAAATCTATGCAATGTTTCACATAACCCTACCAATATTCCTATTCCTTTCCAATGCTTTAAAAAAGTAAACAGATGCTATTTTATATATACAGCCACGTCACACACACATATTCTGCATATGTTATCGATTTTCTAGAAACAGAATAGAAAATATATGGGTTCTGTGTCTTCTATTTGAAGTAAGCTTACTTTTCAGATACTATGTAAATATTGAATCCTTTTTGTTTTCCTATTCCTTTGTCCTAATATCATTCGAATAATATTAAGTAAGTTGACTACAGCGCTTGACATATATTTAAACTTATTTTATTTTTGGCTTGTGCAAATTACTCTGAGAACTATAAAATAACGGCAATTTATTTTTGAACTTGTTTGTGGTATTTTATTTTAGTTAGATAATATTCTGTTTCAAATATTTGTAGTAAGAAAAAATAGAAAAAAGTTAAGTGTTTTTCAAAAGGATTAATTTAATATTTTTCATATCTCAATCCAATTCTGTAAATGATTTATATGAAGGGAATTTGATTAATTAAAAGGCCATTTACACGGAATTATTAAATGATAACTTCGTTGGGATTTTTTCTTATACTTTGATTTATAACATGCACTATTTCTCATTCTTTGTTCTAAAAACACATTGTTTTTAGTCCAACTAACGTTTCCATATCAGTAGAATAAATCAATTTATGAATTTAAAAGAGTTGATTAAAGATTTTTCACATTTTGTAAATATAATTCCTTTATTTCATTTTGTTTTAAGGGGGTTCATTCATGTAATGGGCTAAAAAAATCGAATTTTTTTGTTTCATAAATTGCTTTCTTAACGTGACTAAAATATGGTGGTAAAGTGATTTTTCTTAAAATTCGCAGTCGTTATAAAAATACAGCAGTTAAAAGCAGCGAGTTGTTTGGAGCACTGAGTTGGTAGTCGAAAACTGGAACTATTGTGTACCTTCATACTTGAGACCCTTTTATACAAATATCCGTTCATAGAAGTATTAAAATTTTGTACAGGTTTAAAAGATGATATCTATAGTTAATGAATATTTCGTAGAACTTGTTTTAGTCTTGGTCTAGCTTCGAAGCACAACAGCTACAAATTATTTATTTTCGCAATGAGTGTTCAAAAAGGAAGTGGGACTGGAAATGTTCATCCTGATCGTAATAAAATGCGAAAACTTGATGGAAACCGTTTGATTACCCAAAACGATTCGTAATTTACATCAGCTTCTGCGAGAAAAACTATAAAAAAAAAAAAATCATGAACAAAGAGATATCCATCGCTCCAGGTTTTGCATATTGCTTTTTGAAGTATGTTTTAGTATTTGCTGCTATTTCTGAACCTCTAAAATGAAAAACTGATAAAAGTGATTTATCTTCCTCACAAAGACGCAAAACAATAACACATCTATAAATTCATTGATTTGAACTTTTGATCCAAAGTATCTACACTCTGACTCCAAGATCGATGAATTGCAACATACTTATCTGTCATTATCTTTAATGAAGGTTTTGTAGAAGTATTAAAAGTAATGACAACTATGGGATTCCCGCTGGCCGGGAAGCGCAAACTTATGCGCAGAAACGTGATGAAACGTGTATTTTGAGCTCTGAGCAGCGCACGAGTGATGCCGTTAAACAAGAAATAATTAATAAAAGAGCCGAACAATCTGTTTTGAAAGAATTCCAAAAGGAAGAGGAAGAAGTAATACGTGGATCAGGCATCGCCAAATGGGGGAAGTTAAGATTTTAATAGCTTTAACTGGACTTGTGTGTGTGTGTTGAAACTTTAAATGCATTTTTCTCAAAATTGAGTTTTCCAAACTTTCTTCCATCATATCTCGAGAATGGTTTGACGGTACGGCTTCAAATTTATTGTGTAGACTCAGCACATATAGACGAATAGATAATCAACTATCATTCCCAAATTCCTAATATTTCCATTTTTATTACAAAAAAGTAACAAAAGAAACCTCCAGGAAACTCAAAACTTTTTTTCCCCAGAGGTCTACCAAAAATCCAATTTTTGGTACATTCAATTTTATATAGTCCATTGAGATCATTTAAGCTTACAGATTAAAATGCCGTTATTTTTTTAAATTTCAGATAAGACAGTAAGCCAGAATCGTGGAGAAAGTGAGCGTCCATTTTTTCGAGGCAGATGATGTGTTCAGAGCGAAATAACTCATGTTCTATTGGATATGTTTGGCTAAACCTTCATCGTACTATTAAAATACATATGAAAAAAAAGATTAAAAAAAAACAACTAAAAGTTCTAACTTTTTACTGGTCGTCGAATCAAACTTCTATAAGAATGATTTTTTAAAAAAAGCCATCACTTGGGTGAACCTCTTATAATTATTTTGCATACAAGTATCTAATTCCTGAGGACATATATATTTAATAGTTTTGCATTTATTTCAATATTGTATAATGCTGATAATTTCGAAGTACTTAATTCAGTGTTTCTCAAAATTTTAATATTTGCGACCCAATATTCAATCATAATTTTCATCGTGCCTCTCCCCCTCCATACAATAGCAACGAAATGAATTCAGTAATATCATACTTCGGCGCTAAACATACAACGCGATTTTAACCTCTTAAGCGTCGCCGGCGTATATATAGGTTTCACTCAACTAGTGTGCTGATTGTCTCGGACGTATATATACGTCTTTCTGAAGTATGATCTTTTATGAACTGATCTCCATAAAATTATTTTGAAGGCTTATGAATGCAATAAAATCACCTTGACAATGTTTGTACAGGATTGACTTATTTCAGAGGATTTGCTTTTATTCCTTTTCTACGCCACCCTTCCTCTCTTCCCAAAACATCAAATACGCTCGCCTACGAGTTAAACGATGGCATTGAAGCGGTCACGTATTTTTTAATCGGCATTTGAGGGATTACTTATAAACCGTACAAATTATCAAGATAAGTGTTAATTTTTGCATATAATTTTATGTATGAGAAGCCCATGGAGTCACTGGTAATTAATGAACTTGTTCTTTACTTAGAATTGTTAAAATAATTATAAACTACATTGCACAGTAATTATATATTTTTAAGTGTCTTATATCAGGATAAATGTGTATTTTATTTTTTATTATGTTAGAATGCATATGTTTTGTTTGTTTACTTTCAGTAAATTAATAATTTTTTAAAATTATCTTTTGTTTTTGACTTTTCAATATGCTTGCGCCCCCCTCGTAAGGTTGTTACGCCCCCCAAGGGGAGGGCACCCCAGATTTTTAAAAACTGATTTAATTTAAATGTGTGGAAGGTTTTATTTTTGGGGCTGAATAGACCAGTATAAAATAAACAAAAAGGCCTTTGGACGTGTCATGAGGCGAATTAAATATTACAATGGTGGCTCTCCAAATCGAAACATTTAATCCTATTTTCTTGCAAAATGTGCTTAATTTTGAAGGCATGCTAAAACATATTTGTTTTAGTATATTTACACTGGATGTACATGGATTTACAAAGATTAAAGACGAAATTCTTTTTTTATTGTAGCGTAGTGCAATAGTGTTCGAAAGTGACATAAACAATATTATAAAATTTTTAAGACATTGAAATGAGAAAAATAGTATTACGACCTTTCCAAAGAAAAAAAATAACCCGAAGGATAAAAATGAGCTTAATTGCAAAATTTGCTTCAGCGTAATTGAACAAAAGTCGAAACATTTAATTCATAGCTTTTTTACCAAACAGTTGTCACTTTAGGTAGGGATACGATGAACATAAATTGCTGTACAGGAATTAAGTCATCAGTTCATGCTGAATACTAAAGTTTATCAACGACGCATCGAAACTTTTACTACTGAGGAATAAATGCTTGTAATGTGCTGTGAATTGGCTTCCCAAGAGTTTTTCATACTTTTTAAATACATTTAGATCCTTGAAATTGGCTGCAGATTCTTGCGTTGAATATCGTACTTCCGCAAAAAATTTTTTTTTGATACATAAAAGTAGGTTTTATACATAAATTCGATTTGATGATACTCAAAGAAACTGTTTTTCTTTTCATTACTACATTCAGGGGCACTACATCCGGGGGGGGGGAGTATACAGTGTTTTCTGAACACGAAACACACATTTCACTCTGGGTCTTGTTCAGTCTCTTGATCTTCCTTTTCAGAATCCAGCAGAATTCAGACTTCTGTCCTACAAATCATCTGTTAGTGCATCAATACTTTCAGATGGTAGGTTCAGTAACAAACCCAAAGCCTCTTGAATATCTTTTTTTTCCAGACAATTAAAGAAGAGGGGGGAAAGTAAAATAAATAAGATAGACTAAAAAGAAATGCCAAAAAGGCATAACTCTATAACACTTTAGTAAGGACATTTCAATACAACAAAACAATAATAAACTACACAGACGAAAAGTAAAGACTAAATATTTTTTCTAACATGCAGTGACTGGCGGCACTTATAAGTACTAAAAAGTTACTCAATTATAAAAATTATAAGCACTATCAATTATCCGTACTGTTCACTTAAAATAAATATTCAAATCATTTTCTGTGGTCTTAACTAACAAACAAAAACAAGACACATCTTGAATTTAACTAGTTTTGCGAATCAGAAATGGCAATCTTGATAATCCGATTGAAATGGCAGCTGAAAAAGCATATTCAGTTTAAGACTATTCGCCTTTCTCGCTAAAATACTCATCGTAGAACCCGTGCACTGCAGTGTCTCCTGAAAGAGGGGAATTAAAAAATTGTTTATGATATATATACATATATAAGTATCGTCAAAACATTCGTTAAAATGGTTATTCTACATAATTTTAAAGTGTGTGGTACTTATAAGTAATGGCAGTAGATAAAGGGTTAAAAGACACACGTCAGGAAGGAAAACTTTAATACAATAGCGGACAACCACTGACTGAATCTGCTTAGAAAACGTGAAGATACACAGTGTAATACCATCCCAAGCGCGAATTACAATATCAGTCTCTTTCGATTATGCTGGATTGGTTATTGTACATTGGTTATTGTGCATATATGTTCAGAATCGTTTGACATACTAGACCTGTCTCGCTTTTGTGTCCCCAACACTCCTGAAAAAAACATTTTCCAATAAAGCCTTGTTGATGTACACCTGCTGATATAGCTGATATGTCTATTGATAGTAGCGAAAATAGACCGTCATTGTATACATTTTCTGACTAAGGTAAAGCGTGATTATGGCTTCCAAGCAATATGCTATGTATATCTTGTGATTTATTCCGTAGTATATCGTCTATCCGTTCTCGTCTTTGGGACAACATATCAAACAATCGTTGCCGTAGTTGTCCATGTTTCACTGTCCCTAATTCCTCAGTTAACTGTTCTTGCAATTTGAAATGCTACTTAAATTCATAAAATGATATTGTGAGTGATTCTGAACTCCGCACCTGCTCTGACTACTATCTTAATTAATTATTATTTAGTATTTGACTTGTGATATTTTGACTATCTATCTTCTCGATGATTCGATTTCGATTCAAAGTGTCCAAATGTCGCCTTCAGGATTGGCTGTTAGACATATCAGCTTCGTTTGTACTGTTCGTGGTGTTTGTACTGCTGTAGTATCATATGCATTGATACTAGACAATTTCCTGTTTTTTTTATGTCTTGCTTGCTATTTCTACTAATATGTTTTTTTTTTCTCAATTTCGTCCTTAATTTTTCCTTTTTTGACTATCTTGATTTAATTTCATAATACATTATTTACCGAATATTTTCCTTTAAGACCCAGAAAAATTTGTTTTTCCCCCAAAATATTCCCTTTAGCAAGACTTTTTATTTTTATTATGAAGTAAAATACAAGTATCATTTTACTAAAAGGTTTAAATTTCCCCGCATGCAACAAATAAAAATTAACTTTTCATTAAAAGCCAATTGAGAAAGTTATGATCAATAAACAATTAGGAACAATTTTGCAAGTGACTATGCAAATAACCGTTCAGTGGCATATAGATACATAAATTTGCTATATATTAATTATTCTGAAAAAACTATTCGTGATTTTTAAAGTTGAAATGAAATTGGTTCTGAAATTTAGAAAAGTAGCTTTATTGTCTGGAAAAATTACATAACTAAATACATTCCTTTTATTAATCTATACAAAAGAATACAGAAATACATGTATCGAAATTTAATTATTATCAAACTACACCTGAGAAAAAAATTCTTCTATCGAGACAATACATGATTGCTGAAATGGAACTTAAACATTTAAAATAATACCAGGGCTATGATCTAGGTATACTAAAATATCAACTATGTTTCCCGAATACATTTAATCTAACGGGAGGCATTTATGCTGATATATCACGTATAGTTACACCGAAAATTAAATACGTGCTAATGATTACAAGGGGAAAGGTATATTTATTGTTCGTTTGACATTTTTACAAGGACTTAACAGTGATCAAGACAATAATGATCTGTATATATTAACTGACTGTGTGTGTGAATTTCCTATTTAGTCTTAACAATTTCATTAACTTCATATTCAAGTTCATATTATATTTTAATACCGATGTCTTAAGAGTTGTTTATTTTAAGTGCTTAATTTAAATACCTTTGCACTTAAGCTTTTGTGCGTGTGTTCCTTGTGAATGAAATATTAATTTACAATGTGTTCAAATATCACCAAAAGCCCTCGTGTAGCTGAACAGTGCGGCGTTAATATTCACTCACTCACTCATAGTGTATGAATATAAATTAAATGCATGTCCTCGTGTGTGTGTATTATATTATGCTTTAGTTTCCTTTTTATAGAAAGGGGGATATTTTTATGTACTATTTCTATAAGTGATATTCCAGTACAACCTAATATAAATCTTATTCGAATATTTGACCGATTTAAACAAATATTTATTTCAAATATTGTAATATTCTTGTTTATGCAGCTCCAATGAGTCAAGTAATTATTCGATGTATTTAGATGTAGAAAAATAATGTGATTTTTTAATACATTTTGCAAAGATATTTGAAAAGAAGAACAAATCAAGCAACCTTCCAAATACAGATATATTATTTTAGTTTCAATTATTTAATCATTTTCATTTTGTTATATAGTGCAGAAAAACCTAGCCATATAGGGCTTAAATTATGACTTAAGTAAACGACTAAATTTAGAGTGATTAATGAAAGTTAATTTTTGTATACAGAATACACTTTTCTTAAATTAAAAAATGAGAAATGATAAGATTTAAAAAAGACTTTAACAATTAGGGAGTGCAAAATTAATTTTCAAAATTCCTTAAGGGACAGTTGAATAATCATTTTATATCAATGTTAAAGTTAAATCTACCTTGAAAGTTTTAATAAATGAATGTAAAATACTTTTAAAAAATTGGCTAATATTTTATGCTTCATATAGTTCGATTTTCGAAAGAAAAATATGTATATAAACTAATGCAGGGAAGTTTTATATCCATAAAAAAA
Organism: Trichonephila clavata; assembly: GCA_019973975.1. Classification (NCBI taxonomy): domain Eukaryota; kingdom Metazoa; phylum Arthropoda; class Arachnida; order Araneae; family Nephilidae; genus Trichonephila; species Trichonephila clavata. The sequence continues at coordinate 24,392 of BMAO01001862.1, forward strand.
AAGAAATTTTTTTTACAATGTGAGAATTGTATGTAATAAAATGTATTTATTTCTAATATAACAATGTATAAAATGAATATATTTATCTGATGAAAAAATGTTTTAAATGTATCGATAAAGCAATAATAGTTGTCTTGTTGCTGAACCCTCAAAACTGTTTATGCTGTAAAATATAGCCAAATTTTATTCATTTTTAGCAAACATTTTTACTAATTTTTAAATGTTCTTTTATTTGAAAAAGTATCAGCTATTTACTTAATATTTTAATCTACACTCTTCAAAGACATCGATGATTGTTCTTTTCAAACTGAGAAAGTGCTTAAAGCAATTAAAAACATATTGAAAGTATTTTGACAGAAATTACTTAGAATGGATTATTAAAACATATTTTTCCTTTTGTTCTTGCGGATGTAAATGTTGTAAAAAAAAAAAAATTATAACATCAAACTTCTTCCCCCAAAAAATCCTTACTCCACTAGCATCATATTAATTTAGTAATTCATTAAAATTAACTTGAAAAGGCTTCGCTAAAAATGTTCTTATTTATCGCTATGTTATGGTTTACAAAATTTAAACTTGTAATACACAATATTTTAAAGAAACTAAAGCAGCACCTGTTCGTGTAAAAACATAAGATATTTAAAATGAAATATGTATTAAAGTTCCCCAAAAATGGCTCTACTTCACGTTACAACTAAGCTTTAAAAAATTTCAAAAAACCAAATCAACTAGTCTTTTTTTAAACCATTCCCTTAACTGTAAACCATACGAAATCTATCATGCTTTATATAGTGCCACAGTCATCATTATTCCCTGCATTTCTTAATTTATTAAAACTACATTTTACACATTTAAACTATCGTATTTTATTTTACTTTTAATAAGAACTTAACTAAACTTTCTAGCTTTTTATAAGCAACATTAGAACAATTTTCATTACTATTGCATTTCAGCTGTCAAGATTTCCATTAATAATATTTGACCTGTAAGTGCAAAACGAGATTCAGATATATAATATTCCTCAATTTCGACTTCGTCTTTTACTATTTGTGTGGCAATCACAATTCATTCACCTTTACTGAGTTTTTAAAAAACTAATTTTCGAGCTAACTGATTTTTAACTAAGTTTCGAAGATGCCTTAATATATTTAAGTGTATTTTTGAATTAGGAATCTACAGTTGTGTTGGGATCAAAAACTTTTAGGGCGCTATTTTAATATACTTTAAAACAGTTTTTAATATGATAAATTCTCATATAGGTTCGAAAATTGTGACAATTTTCAACAACCAACAACCTACTTAATTTGAAAATGATACTCAGTCGGTTAATTAATTGTCATTTTACTTTTGAAATTTCTTTATCTAATTGTGTCCTGAAATGAACAATTCTTTAGATCATAGGGATTTTCAGAATGTGTTTACTAAGTTTGAATAAATATTAAAGACAAGGTTTTCTCTAAACTAAAACTAATTCTTCAACTAGCAGTAATTGACGATTTACATCGTCATCTTTTCGTGATTAAAACAATGATCCTATACCGTTATACGACAAATCATCTGTGTATAAAAATTAGAAGATAACTCTATCTTCAAATGTACTATCTTAAAATCATATAAGAACGCGAAAAAAAGGAGTTGAGAATGAACTTCTTCAGACTCGCCATGCTTTCTACCTTGCCTCTCGCTCCCGTCAAATTCACGGGGTGAAATTTCCCTCTCTATTCCTCGTGCCCGTGATATTTCTGGGCTGGAGTGTTGAAAAGTAACTTGCCATAAAAGCTTGAAACAATCTATTTCTTAAGCCTGGAGTATTGTTTTTTTCCTTAATCTATGCACTAGATGACAGCATCAGATTATTTTTAACGTGTTTATATAGCGATAATTATATATAAATATATATATATATTAACTAAATGTCAGCCTAACAAACAAAAAAAATTAGCGATACGGTTTTTTAATCTTAGGTCAAGTACTCTCTCAGTTGTGCTCTTCGTAAAAACACGTGTGTAAAAATTCCGGGGAAAAAACACATAAACAAATTAATATATTTTTTAATTTGTATACATTATCTAGTTAGTCAGGAAGTAAATCGGATTGTACTTTTAGTACTTTTTTGTCATGACTACAATAAAAATATCAGAGCAGTAGACATTGTAGACCAAAAATTGAAGATTACTGAATTGCTCGAAAACGAGGTAAGAAGTATTATAAGAAAATATTTTTTTTATTTATTAGATCAAACTATTTTGAATTAGTACCTTATTTATAAAAGACAAGGAGCAAAAAATCACATTTGATGTTCGTTTATCTTTAGTAGATGAACTTATTGAAAAGTATTCTATATCAGAAACCACTGCAAAAAGAAGCCGGCCGAATTCGGAGAATAACCCCAACCGTTTGATTAAAAGACGTTTTATTTGACAGCTAGCTCCAACTGATAAGAAGTGGAAACCATCAAGAGAATGCAAAGTTTGTTGTTCGAAAAGAGATGAAAACAATAAGAGATGCAGAAAGGAAACTCGGTATTACTGTCTCATGTTTTGAAATTTATCTCATAAAAAAATTACAATGTTTATTGAAAATATGCAAAAGTGTAATAAAATTCATTTAATGTTTAAAACACGTGTTTTTTAAAATTTTTCCTCTTTGTTGGAAAGCCAACATTCAGAGATTATAACCCTAAATGTTTGCTTTTTAAAAAAATTAAATTTCGTATTTCTAGCTAAAAATTAATCCAAAACATAAAAATGAATACATATATTGAACATGTACTTAGTTTTGTATAATTTTCTCTAATAAAAAATAGGCACTTTTAGGACCATTTTTTTCAAAATTATCCGATCGTTAAAATATCTTTAAATTTGTAGAATGACTTCTTATTATACAATTTCATGATATCCGGTATATTATTGTGTTTAGAAAGCAATAAAACGTAATTTATTTTCGGCATACTGCCTTCTCATGGGTATTTGTTCATTTTATAAAAAATAACATGATTTAATCATTTTAAGCTTGAATTTCGAATGTCCATCTAAATCACGACAATGAACCGTATAAAATGAGCATCATATCTAAGAATAAGTATGTCAAACAAAAGGTTAAAATAATTTTCCACGACTTTTCTATATTTTAACAAAAATTTTTCTCAAAAAGAGTCCAAGGAATAAATAAGTTCATGATTCCTATAATACATAAAAACCAGTATAAAAAAAATTCAGCCATATAAATTCTAAACCAATTTTAATGTGCGTTCCTTACGTACAGAATAAAATTTAGTTCTTTATAAGAGTGGCACTTTATTGAAGAATGCCTGTGCTGAGTGAATAAAAGATTTTGTAAAATGCATTCCATATGCATGACAATATTATATGGTTGACTATAAAACTGATAATTTTATTACCACACACATATATGTTAAAAATTTCAAAAAACTCGAATATGTCTTTTTAAAACATAAAAATTATATTATTATAAACCCACCAAACTACATGCATAATTTCAAATCTATTAAATAAGTATGATAAATAAAATGCTTTACTAATAGTAAACGAAATCAAAGATAAAATCTCTGATACACTATACAAAGTATACTATTACGCTTTATATGTAATACTTATCAGAATTTTTAAATATACTCTTAAATACCGTAAAAATTCGGTGTATAAAAAAAACACTTTTAACACAAAAAAATTAGGGCAAAATTTATTGGATGCGCTTTATACGACGGGTAAAAAAATAATACCATAATACTTTCAAAAATAAATAAAAGATTATAGAAACAAATTAGACTTCTACGTATACCGAAGTGCTGCTTATTTAAAAGAAATGACATTCCTTGTCAACTTAAGAAATTATAGTTCCAGTAGTATACTATTTTTTTTTTCAGTTTGGAATAATACTTAGAGTAAATGATTTCAAAACATAACAGTATTGCACGCGTATATTTCAAGTTTCTTCGCACAAAAAAGAGGGTTAGAGCTATACGGCGCAGGAAAGTACGGTATTGCACGTTATAAGCCGGATTTTACAATAATAGTCATGGAAAAGTAGAGATAAATAGTTAAAAATTTTCCGTCCAAATTTTTTTACTCACTTAGAAAAGAAATATATAGATATATATATAACACAAATATTCTAAGCATTATCGTTGATTAAGTGAAATTTTTTTTTAAATTTTTAAATATGCATATATTTATATGATATTCGGAAAGAAATCAAAATTATAAAATGAAGTCTTCAGGAAATAATGTTCTGCAGAAACTTATTGTGAGTGTTGAGTCTTAATGAATTTATATAGCAATCCTTCTCAAAGAAATTAAGTTTATTCATGGCCATAAAGCAAAACATCGAAGCTCCATTTTCAGGGTCCAAACTCAATAAGAAATCATTATTTTTTGTAAAGAGTAAAAACTGAAAGAACCCGTCCACTAGATTGAATTATTCACAAAGGTAATGCCCAGTACATGGCTTTCTTAATGATGATGAAGATTTGTAAAGGAGGACAAATAATAAAAATTCAATGCAGTCTTTCATAAAATATAACCTGACTTTAATTTAAGTTATAGGATTATTTCATCAGAAAATAACTCACGTTTTGGTTTTAAATTAATCATAGCTTCATAATTTTTATACCATACATATGGACAGAAATAAAACTATATTCATTTTTTTGTGTGTGATGTAGTTTAACTACACCTATATACATTATTTCAAAAAATGTCATTGAGCCTTAAAATCCATAGATAATTTATATTGAGATGCGATAAAAAATAGATTCCCTGTTGTTATTTATGTAAATATAAATTTTAAATGAAAGAGAAATTGGTAATTATGTACATTTTAAGTTACATAAGAAAAAAATGTTATAGTAGACAGTAATTTTAAAAGAAATATTTTAATCTATTTACTGAATTTGGCAGTAGCGTCTTATAATTTCAATTGAGATAATTAGCATTTAAGAATGTTTACTGAAATGGACAGTAAACTTTGACTGTATGTCCAATTAAAAGCAATAAAATGAAATAAAATGCTTTGTTTGCTCAGTTCGGATTAATTTAGAAGGTTTGGTTACTAAATATATAGTTAAGTGAAAAAAAATAATACAAATATTGGTAAAAATAACTTTAAAAATATGTTTCAACTAGGGTTTCGTTAATGCAAACATTTAAATACTTTTTTAATTTTAATGATCAAAATCATGTGTTTGTTCTTATTTCTAGATATTTGGAAACAATGTAAATATTTTCAAACTTTCATTTACGATATTTATATATGAAATTTTGCTTGCTTAACTTTAATTAATTACAAGTTTTGTTGACAAATTAATTAGATATGTTTGAAAAGTTGAGGTGCATCATCTTAAAGAATATATACCGACAAATTTTCGGCAAACTTAGTAAACAAAAAGGTATTGATTTTGATGTTTATGAATAATTTATAAATATGTATACCTCAATTCCGGTTTATTATTTTGAATTTATCATTAAACTAACTTCAATTAAAGTTTCTCGTTATAGAAATGTTATTACGCAGTTTCAAACCATGATTTGTAATTTAAAGAATAAAAAGAAAAAATGTCCTATATGTACCCTTACTCCAAAAAAAAGAACTTAGAAAACTTAGCACGCATATAATTGAAATATATAAAGCATTTCATCAAAACGTAGCAGTGATTGTTATATCTTTCACTTTTATTTTTACACGCATTATCGTTAAAATTAAGCAAAGCTTTTAAAAAGTAATTTAAATAACTTTTAATTTTATGTAGCAGTTTTTTTTTATCCTAAACGATAAAATTTTCTGTTATTTTATAACTAACTTTAAATACATTTTGATTGCCATGAAACTCAGAAAGAATAGTTTCATTCATGAAAAATCAAATATTTACTCATTACCTTAATTGTAATCCTTAGGTAAGGAACTTGGAATATATATCAAATTTAAATTTTTGCCTGCGAAACATTGAAGATAATTTTGTTACATTTAAACATACATGTAAACAACTTGATATAAAAGGGAATGTTGTAATAAAGATAAATAGCATGTATGAGCGAAAAAAAGGAACATTTTTCTTTATTCATTGATTTTGGTTGAAGATTTAAATTAACTTCATTATTTTAAATTTAGGAAATTTTTTTAGAAAATTAGTATAAAATTTGTCTGGGTATAAAAGCTGGTACCAAATATTACTATTTTCAGAACTTGGAGAAAAAAAATGAGGAAATATTTAATTTTTCTTTTTTTTTTGCCTCTTTTTTAAAAATCCTTTTTCTTCAGCCATCTTATCTTAATGAATGTTTGAACGAAAATAAATTTTTATTTGAATAATTGTAGTTTATTTTTTAAATTACAAATATAAAGAGGTTGAAAAATCTTTTTTTCAAAAAGTTATTGTGTTTAAAAACACATTTCCATTCCAAAATATATACGTAAAACTTGTTAGAGTTAATGCGAAAAGTGGAACTATTTATTTCAAGAAGTTCCGTGTTCATTAACTTTACGCAAAATCAGTTTTGGTACACAAGAAAATATTTATCATTTTCATTTTTGAGGAGAAATACACTGAAATCTTAAAGATCCTACAGTGATGAAAAAATAATGATATATAAAAAAAGAAAACTTCCTATCTAATTATTCATACTTATTAAATATTTTATTGAGAAACAGATTTTTTAAAACATGTATAAGTGACGATACTCTAGCGTTTGTTATATTTCACAAAAGAAGAAAACACTATAATTGTGTTTTTTACTTAACGCTTCTTAAGTACTTGCTGTCTTTAAGATATCTTGTTATAACATTTTTTCCCATCAAAAACATAGTTTTTTTCTTCCTTTTCTATAGTTTTTCCTACCTTATTAACACAATTGTTAGCATTTTTTCTCCAACATTTTTTGTTTCTCTTCAAGAAAACAACAATTAAGGATACTTATATTTTTAATACCTATTCAATTTATCCAGAAAAATAAAATTGAAAAGCAAAATAAATTAGCAAAGTTTAAAAAAGATTTTTCTTTAGAGAACTTTGAAAAAAATGTTTACAACGTTTAAGATAATTAAGTAAGAAATTATAAGTATTAAACAGGTGCGAAGAGGGTGCTTTGTCTGAAAACTGTGCTGAACCCTAATTAACGTTGTTAACTAAACATGATGCAAAGTTACTCTCCATGTCAACTTCATCTGACGCTTTTCATTCAAAGGAAGTCATTAAAATATCTCATTAACTTCCGATGAATATATTCTATAAATGATAGGACGTTATTAATTTTTATTTTTACTCTTACCAGAAAAGAAAATTTCAATGCTGTTGAGATACAAATTTAAATCGGAAAGTTGCTAATTACACAAGTTGCCTTAAATCACATGGTATTGAAAAATGAAGGATAGATCATGAAAGAACTTAATAACTTTCATTACTTAATAACTTTGCAAGAAAAAAGATATTTTAATTTATAGAACTAAGCTGAAGAATGCTTAGTTTTAACTGCTTTAGCTAGCACATCATTTTCCAAATTTTAAAATTAATGTCTGTTCTTTAGATAGCATGTGAAAGCTTCTTAAAAATAAAAACAAAAAAAAATATTAAGAAATTTATAAATATCTACAGTTTGATGAAAAGTTTTTATAATCAAAAGCACTGTAATTCACACAAGGAATTGAGATAACATTGGAATTAAATTTTCTGCCCATAACAAGCTATGAAATATATTTTCTTTAAATACTTTTCCATTAAATCTATATGTAATACTTGCGCTTTGTGGCAATACCCTTTCTGTATCCTTAACGCGTTAATAAAATAGTAGTTGTGCTAGTAAAAAGAAAATTAAATCTATAACATTCGATACATTGTGTATTTATGTGGTTGTTTGGGCCTTTTTTATAATATATATTTTTAACCAGTGACCTTATATATCTAGAGAGAGAGAGAGAAAAAAAGAGAACTTATTTTTATAATTTTACATTAAGCAGTCTTATGACATAATTACTTCAAAGTTTATTCTTAAAGTTATTTCTAAGATTTTTATATAATTAGATTTTCGAATTTGTGAAAAAAAGAGATAATATAACTATTTTTTAAAATTTTTGCTCAACACTTTTAAATAACAAAAATACGAAGGTTTTGATGCGCACGTAGTTGCTATACAAATAAAACTTAGAACATTCTTCATGAAACTAAACTTACTAAACTTACTTCATGAAAATGTAAAATGACATTACATTCCTACAGAACATGATCCCACCTGCAAATCTTAGTATTTTTAATCAGATGTCGGGAATCGCAGGATAACGTTAGTTTTACTGACAGCCATGGAATGATTAACTACTCTTACCCCAGATGGTACGTTAGAAAATTGGTTGCCTCGAAGGGGTTTTTCAATTTAGGAAAAATGTAGAAGTCACAATAAAGTTTGTGAGTTGAGTACGGCGAATGCTCCAAGCTCTTCTATAATGCCACTGTCATAATATACTGTGTGCGTCATGGCAACACAAGCGACAATAGGAAAATTGTTTTGCTATAAGCATGGACGTTTGTGTGTTATAGCCAGATGTAGGTGTTGTAAAAATGACCAACAATAGTATACTATGACATTTTCTCGTTGAGGCATAGTATTCATAAGACGGAACACTCAAAGTCTAACGGCACAATCAGCAAAATTTCACACCTGGTTTTTTTATCAAACTTTCTATATAAGTGTGGAACCTAGGCGATGTCTTTTATTTGACTGTCGCTTAAATTCGGGAACCTAGGTGCCTGTTCACGTCTCACAATAACAACTCAGTCATAGTGTGACGTCTTTCGAAGTGGATACCAGTCAGTTCATAGCGATGCTATTTGTGAACGTTCGGGAGTCGATGTGGGATCCTACTCAACGAACTTTCATCATGCTCCAGTATGTATCATGTCGTTTGATGACTGAGATCTACTTCTAAGAATCCTTTTTGGATAGTCCATGAAAAGAAGACCACTCATGCTGTCAATTTAATGTTGATGAATGGAAAACAGACCTGTGCGAAACAAGTCTGGAATCTCATTCCGACTCACCTGAAACGCATTTACTCATTGGGCAACCGTTCTATATGGTAACGCCTTTTTACTACAAGCCACATGTAATTTTTAATAACATTGAGATGCATTTTTTTCAGGAACAACCTCGATTTTTATACACGACCACATATCATTTTTTTTTGTAAGTATGATTTAGAGCAAATTAAACTTTCTAACTAGATTGATTGTTTAGAGCCCTTCGCCATACCGAGAACAGTACTTTCCTCTCCTTTCTATTTACAGATACAGTAATTTCTGTAACTTTCTGAACTACATTGTCACTACTTTAATTGCAAATTTTGTATATTTACGAAAAAATGGTTCAATTTTTTTAAAGAAATTAAATAATATAAGGAATTCTCTTAATAATAATACTGATAATACTTCTACATAATACTTCTGATGTCAGTATATATATATATATATATATATATATATATGGTTGGTCATTCTATGAGTTCACTCAGAATAATTTAGTATAGGTTTATACGTTTAAATATAATTAAAATATTTATAATCTTTAGAGTTATTCACAACTTCTCCGTTTCATTTATTTTTTCTTTGAAATTGACTTAGTGATTTGGAGTTTTAAAAAAATATTTATTTTCATAAATTTCTTACTTGAATATGTAGGTAAAATTAAAAGAAATCAATATTATGCTTTGGTTTTTTAATTGAAGAGCTAATCCCCCCCCCAAAATATACAGTGAACTACAAAAGTGTTCGTACACTTGCAATTTCCTATAAAATGTAATGTTTTTGAATAATAAAAATTAATATATAGGAATTGCAATTACTTATGATACCTGTAAATTATATAACTAGAATAAAATCAATTTTAAAACATAGTTTAACTACTATTTAAAAAAATCAATAAACAAAAATGTACTAAAAATTACGCTACAAAAGTCTTCGTACACTTTAAAAAATCGCATCATAGCTTTAAATATAGCATTTCTTTCTTAATCTAGTGCTTAGTAAGATATTTTTTGTACCCACAGTAGCTTTAAAACGTCTGGTGTAGATTTAATAAGATTTTTTTGTGTAATTTCTGCATCGATATTCTTCCATTCTTCTGTGATTATTCTTTTTTACTTCACGTTTTGTTTTATATGCCATGATTTCTTTTTTAAAATCAAATAATACTCATCAAATATGTTCTACTAGGTTTAAATCAAATGATATAGGAGGTGGTTTCAAAATTTGGAACACTTATAGAAAGACCAATGGCGTACATGGAGAGCAGTGCGTTTGGTGTTCTTATAATGTTAAAAAAAAGAAATCACATGAATATCCAAATTTTGGGCTGATAATTTTAAATTTCTCTTTAAAATGCTTAGGTAGAGCTCATGATGCACGATACTATAAAAACATTACAAATTACTTAATTCTCAAGCCAATTTACATCCCCCCCCAAGAACATTTTTAACTCCATGCTGAAGCATGGGGGTAGAAGTATTCTACAGAAATTAGAGGGATAAGTTCCTCAGTTTTCTTCTACAAAATATTATATGCTTGTCGGAACCTAAGTGCTGAATTTTCTGTCAGATTCTTTTGTTATTGTTTTTATTGATCTAACGTTAATGATTTCGCTTACCTTAAACTTAATGGTTTTAATAACTCATCTAAAATCTCATTATTTTATACTTCATAGCAATTTAATTCTTATATATATATATATATATATATACCAGGTGTATGCATATGAAATGAGACGATTGCTAACAAATGTCGCCACGCATATATGCAAACAATCCGAAACCGTGACACGTGATTTTTTATACTTTGACCTTTGATACTTATGTTTAGTTTACATTTGGACGAGTTTCAGCGTGCATTGTATTTTTTTACTGTGTTGAAAATGTCGAAATTTATTTTTTGTTACCATTTGAAGTAAAATGCTGCAGAATCGCATCAAATGCTTGTAGAAGCATACGGTGGCAATGCTCTGAGCCGTGCGTAGTGCTACAGGTGGTTTGAAAAGTTTCAAAATGGTGATTTCGATGTGAGAAACGAGGAGTGTGGCAGACGAGCAAAAAAATTTGAAGATGCTGAATTGCAAGCATTACTCGATGAAGATGATGGCCAAACGCAAGAACATCTTGCAGAACAATTGAATGTTCATCAGACCACTGTTTCCCGTCGTCTCAAAGCAATGGGAAAGATAATAAAGGTCGGTAGAGGGGTACCACACGAGCTAATGGACCGTCAACAGGAAAACCGAAAAATCGTGTACGAAATGTTGCTTGCCCGCTACAAACGCAAGTCATATCTCCATTGTATTGTGACTGGCGATGAAAAGTGGATTTGTTTTGATAATCCCAAGCGTAATCGATCATATGTTGACTCCGGACAGCCGTCCAAATTGACCACAAGGCCGAATCGTTTCGGCCGCAAGACAATGCTGTGTATTCTCTGGGATCAGGAGGGACCAATCTATTATGAGCTTCTCGTACCCGGCGAAACCGTTAATACTGATAGCTACAAGCAACAATTACTTAATTTGAACGATGCTATACTCGAAAAACGCGAGCAATACAAGAAACGGCAGCACAAAGTGATTTTCCTTGATGACAACGCACCTAGCCACCGTGCTAAACCGACCAAGGACATCGTTAAGGCGCTCGACTGTGAGCCCTTAGCGCATGCGGCTTATTCGCCAGACTTGGATCCTTCCGATTACCACCTATTTGCATCATTGGGACACGCATTGGCTGACCAGCGCTTCACTTCTTACGAAAACGTCAAATCTTGGCTTGATGACTGGCTGGCCTCAAAAGACCGATTATTTTTTTTGGCGTGGTATTCACAAATTGCCCGAAAGATGGGGAAAATGTGTAGCTAGCGATGGATATTATTTCGAATAAAGAAATATTAACAGTTTTCGCAAATTTATTGTGTTTTTATTAAAACAATCGTCTCATTTCATTTGCATACACCTGGTATATATATGGTCTTATAATTATTAAATCTGGTAATAATATAGTTAAATATTTCACATATTTTTTATATGAATAAATGAAAGATAACTTCGAAAGAGTAAAGATACTTAAGTTAATATATATGTGGAGGATTTTAAAATTACTCTTTATGTTTTAAAATTCTAATATATATTATGTGATATTACCACAAAATACAATAACATAAGTATTAAGAGAAAATAACAAATATTGTCAATAATGCACGAAATCTCTTCGTAATCTAATGAAGATTTTGATGTCTTAACGGAAGTATCTATTTTCCGAAATCCATAAAAAGTGATAAAAAATACAAAGATATTTATAAATATTTATCTTCTAAAAAAGTATTTTTTGTCGTAAAAATTTTTTTAATGTTCTACATACATGTTTAACTAAAACTCATTCACTAAAGAAATGAGTTTTTTTTTTAATGGGAAAAAAATTTTCCATTTAAGTAATGAATAAATATTTATAGCATTGGCGATTGATGAAAAATGTCTTGTTTTTAATCACTAAGAGTGTACTTTAAAAGAAAGTTTGAATTTTTTTCTCTTTAAATTAAAAAGAACATATGTATGCATTAATAACATTTCCTTTCCAAAATTGTTAAATATCAACATTTCTTTTTAAAAAACTAATTAAAGATTTTTTCGAATGATATAAGAATATTTTCTAATCTGTAACAACAAACTTTAAACATTTATCTTTTGCTTTGCATATAAAAAGAAACTGTTTTAGAAACTGTCCACCTGCTTTTTTATAAAATTTAGCTCATGTTGTGCAATTAAATACATGTGAGACTTTTTATTTTTATTTTTCATTCATAAAGATTTTATTTCATTCAATCGAGTCTAGCAATCTCTTGTTCCATTCCCGAGTAGTTTTATAAACATAAGCTAATAAATTATGCAAATTGTAACTTTTGGCTATGTAAGTGATGCAATTTTCAAATAATGTTAAGAAGAGCGATTGAAGAAGTAAGTATATGAATTGAGTTTATGTAATAAACAAGATCTATATGACCGTTTTGTTTGAAAAAGATGTAAGCCCATTTTATATTATATGGAGATATTTAAGGAGTTTTATTTTAGTTTGAAAAATATTTATATACGTTAATACGTTAATTTTACGTTTTTTTTAAATATTAAATTTATTTAATTTTATCCTTTTTAAGTATTATTTAGAAGAGATTTATACTTTTTATGATCTCAAATGGACTTACATCACTTTCAAAGTGAAAAAAATATGAAAATTATACATTGTGATAAAATGTTAAGTATGGGGTTTAATTGAATCAAACCATTTTTTTTATCAAAATTTTTATTAAATGTGACAAAAATAATAATAAGGCTTCCTTTTAATATTTCTGTTCAGATAATGATGTTTAAATTATTTTAATATGTATAATTTTTCATTTTCATCATTCTTCACCAAAATTTCAGTGCAAGAACAAAAATTTTAATGTCATTAACAGTGTTGCCACACATTTAAAACACAGCAAGATAAATTATGTAGTATCCTTTTTAATTAAATATTATGTCTTTGCGAAATATGAATTTACACTACTTTCAAATTAGTTGTATGAACGATATAAATTTATTGACAAGGTTCAAATTCAAAGACAAAACTGTAAAATTTAAATACCAAACTTAAAACTACTTATCATAAGTAGGACTAAAGTGAATACCTTCCCCAAACTCAGGACAGGCCACTTGAGAGGGATGAAAATCCACAAAGTTGGAACAAAAATGTACATTTAATGTAGGAACTGCCCTGATACACAGAACTGACCTCTCACCACTTATTCTCCTATTCTGTCATTCTTGCGATCTTGTACTTAATTAGTGAGTGTACTCCGGATGATTTGTATTTGGACAACTGTCTAGACATTACAGATATGGTATATAAGACCTGCGGTCCTATATGAAGATAATTTTCCATTTCCATAAACACGACATCCAACCAAAGTAATTATATTTGTAATTTCATTAACTTCGATAAGTTATATTGAAAAAAATGAAAAAAATTTTGAAGTTATTTTTTGGGAACTGTGTATAGACAAAAAGCTCATATCAGATTGCATTCGTGTTTATTGTTTTGTCAAAAATAAACTTGCACCATTCAAAGAAAATGGCTCATAATTTCTTTTTATTAAAGATAACACAGGTGTAAATTAAAATACGTCGAATCTAGATTAGATTTATGTCATCAAAAAGTACGCTTATTCTAATAACGTTGAGTTTAATTGCTCGTTTCTCTTTAACTACGTTTCCATTTACGCTCTGTACTTTACTACTACTGTACAGTTTTTTTTAATAAAAAGAACTGCTACTAAAAAAGGCAATGTTGAATTCTAATTTTGAGGGATTTTCTACCAGCAATGAACGGTTTTCATAGTTTTTTAATTGCAAATCGTGCGCAATCAGTTAATGATAAAGATGTTTTGAGTTCCTGACCTCCTTTTGATAGTGCCTCCCCAAATATTTTTTTTGTGTTATTCAACTATTTATAACATGATTGTCTAAAGTGCGGCCCACTAGCCGCATGCCGCTCAAAAGCCATTAAAATACGGCACAAAAGGAAATAATAATAATATTTAAATTTACGTATTTTTTATTAAAAAATAAATGTTTCCAATATTTTTTCATATATAATCGATTCATTGACATTTATTTTGAAATAAAAATTTAAGTAAAACATCTTATTATTGCTTTGTAAATCAAGGCAATTCATGTGTAGAGATTTTAAAAATCGAAAGTATATCAAGCGATGTTATGAAACTATGAAAACCATTAACTTTGTAAGAGCAAATAGACGTAATCATAGATAATTTGAAGAGTTTCTTAAGGTAAGAGCACTGAATTTGCAGATATTATTTATTATAATAAAGTACGAATGGTCAGTAAGGGGGAAATGCTCAAAATATTTTATGATTTGAGAACTGAAATAAAAATATTGATGGAAAAAAAGGGAAACCTATGACAGAATGACAAACATTGGATTTAAAATTACCATCTTTAATAGACTTAATAAAACATTTGAATGATTTAAATTTGAAACTTCAAGGGAAAAAAATCAATTTATTAATTTGTTCTGAATAATAACAGCGTTTGAAAGAAAGTTGAAATTTTATAACAATAAAATAAAACTAAAAGATTTGGCACATTTCAGTGTATTTACTGTACATAAACTTGGGAATTGCCTAAAATATACAAAATATGGTATATTAATTTTTGATTTAATTCAAGAGTTTAAATAAAGATTTCAAGACTTTTGAAATAATGAAGAGTATTTCACCATATTTTCTACTCCACTTCCTCTAGAAATAAATAAATTACCTTCAAATCTTCAAATAGGATGCATTTAACAGTACAGTGACATTCAACTGAATGAAAAATTTAGGAATGTTTCTTTATACTGGAGTCTTATACAGATTTCTACCCCGCGATAAATATCCTAATTTTCACAGTCATGTTTTTTTAATATCTTGGCAATACCAGTATTTGTGAACAATTATTTTCAAGAATGAAGCATAGAAAAAACAAAAATAGAACAAAGATCATTGATAAACATCTTGAAAAAGCATTAGGAATTGCTATCTCGTATTTTGAACCCGATAACGATTTGCTTGTTCAACAAAACCAATTTCATCCATCTCATTAATTTGGATTTTTTCTATCTTAATGAAATCTAAACTAAATGAAATGAAACTTTTACGAATTTTAAATAAATATGTATCTATACTTATCTAATTCATATTAAAAATATAATAAAAAGAAGTTATTTCATTTGAATATAACTAAATAGAGTTAATTTTTATTGCAATTTGTTAAAAAAATAAATTTGTGTGTCTGGCCCATCAATTTTTTTTTCTTTCAATGTGGCCCTCAAACCGTCATAGTTTAGATAGACATGATTTAGAATAAACTTTATTGGGGAAGTATTTGCGTAAAGATAATTTATATCGAATTGTTTAACTTTCATATTAAATACGATGTAAAAGTATTGTTTGAAGGAAATTATTAAAATATTTCTGCGTTGGATGGTCATTAAAAATGATGCAAGCAT
>BMAO01001863.1:0-49757 GCA_019973975.1 Trichonephila clavata
AAAGAAAAGCTCCAAAAACTCAAGGATTTTTAAAGTTATGTGAGAATACTTGATGCGTCTTCATACTTCGCTATTCTTTCATACAGAAGTGGGTGGCTGTCTCGTAGTAAGGTGCTAATCCGCTTATTCAAGACAAGAAATATAAGCTAACTTAGAACAAGAAGCACAGTTTTTTTAAGACAATTCTTTTGATCTTTATTCGAAATTGTGTGTTTTTAATTGGCTTTAGTGCTTGAATATATTAACCAGTTTTTTTTTTTTTTTTTTTTTGCAAATAAATAATTTAAACTTGACACTTCAGAGCAGCTCGATAACGATCTGTAGAGTTAGTGGTAAAATTAAAATATGATTATGAAATTAGATTTTTGGAAACAGTGTATCGAAAACAATCAATCGAAAGTATTCGAAACTCTTCAGACTTTTTTTTGTTTGAAAATACAATTAGTTTGTCTCAAAGTATACGAGAAAATATAATAGCACATTTAATTAGATTAAAATTGCCTTTCATGGAATATTTTCCGAAGCACAAAAATACAAATGATAATTAGATTTCAAACCCCTTCTATGAAGAAAATTTAGAAAAAGTGCATCATATTATCAGTAAAATATAAAGAAAATTTAATAGAATTATCTTGTGACAGAACTTTACAAGTAAATTCAAGCGACGCAATCTAATTAATTTTAGTTAAACATTGATAAAAAATATGAAACAACTTTTTGAGAAAGCTCTTAAGCTATTATTATCGTTCATTGATACGAATTAGTAAAAACAGGTTTTTCTTGATACATTTTTTAAAAAAAAAAATAAGTATCGGAGCAGATTGAACGCAGCTGTAGACTTAATTCTATACCACGCTTTTTTTTTTAACAAAATTTCAAAAAAAAAAAAAAAATGGGTTTTTTGAAACAAGTACAAGGATCACATTAAATTCATTTTATAAAAATATTGAATTTGATACCGAAAATAAATTAAATAAATTTTTTTATAATTCTGTGTTTTTATTAAAACCATTTATTAGTAAACGAAATATGACAAAATAGATAAAAATGAAACTTTTAACAAACCACATACATATATAGATGTTACAGTAAGTTTATATTCCAACATATGACGTTTAGGCGTATTTTTTAAAATGTAATTAGTCTCATCTTGTTATGTGAATACATGGTAACTTTATGCTAAAAAAGGTATCATGCAAATAAATAAACGCACTCTCAATTACAAATTCACGAGATACAATAATTTCTGAAAAGTGGTACAATTTAGCATGATGTACAACCAAGTGGTAAGTGAGCCAAAAAAGATAACGAAACGCTGGTATAGATTATTATTTCCTATATGTAGCTTTGAAAATATGTATCTGGCAACGCGAACTTTGATACAGTTTTAGCATTAATTAGTTCAGTTGTAAGTTTGATGAAGATTTTAGTTAGATTTTCGCCACACTCTAAAGTAACAAGTGAGAAAAAATTGCCGACATACCTCGTAACTATGAAACTCGATTCAGTAAGAACAACTCTTAAGCTGGCACTCTATCTCCACCTCCACGCCAATGTGAGGGAACTTTGAACCTCGAGAGATTTAACATACTCGGCGAGTTTTCATTAGCACTAAGACTCGAACTCACGACTCGACAACACCGATTTCAAAACAGCTCCAAGTCTGTAGTAGACGATAGAGATTACATTTATATTTCGTTCTTTTAATGTTAATGTATTTTTGATTATCGATGGGAAAGTGTTAATATCATCAAATTCACAAGAAATAGAGTGCGCTGGATTAGTGCTGCGTCGAGTGGGTCCGACGACTTTTCTTGTTCTTCTTGCGGGTAGATGGCGCCATGACACATCAGAAGGTTTTGCGTTTTTCTTTTCACCCAAGGTCACCAAAGTGCTAGATTCGAACTCGGTACCTCCTGATCCGTAGCCCAGTAACATGACCGCTAGACAGAAGTGATCACCCATGTCCAGAGAGACTGTTACTGGCTTATTTAGATACCTCCACAAGAGGTTAAAGCTCGAAAGAACTAGGTAGAGAGAGAAACTCTCCAAACAGATATTTCGTTTTGTTTCAATCGTGTTTGATTATACATAAGATTACTATAAAGGCGATGCGAAGGTTGATAATTTTACACCATACACACACATTAAAACCATTTCATTGTAGTAAGTGACTTGCACTGTATAGTGACTTACATTTCGAATCCGTATCTGTTCTCATGAATTTCGAATTCCCCATGTGAGTGCAGTGAGATTATATTAATTTTGATTAAAGCTTAAACACCAGAAAATAAAATTAACGAAGAATTTTTAACTAAATTTTTCCGATTTTTTTAGATTGTAAAAAAGGCTGAATATATTAAAGAATACATATGTTTACAATTATGGTGTCATAAACATGTTAAGCAGGTTAAAGTATATTTCAGTTTGCAAAGAAACTGCGAAACTCTTAGTATTCTTTGGGAAATTAATCTCCAAATATCTTCTAAGCGTTTGTCAGGGGTGGTTCTAGTGCCGGACAAACCGGACCCATGTCCGGGGCGGCATTTGGACCAAATTTTAAAAATGCTTTTTTTTTTTTTGTTATGGAAAATTTGGAAGAAGTTAAAGTACACTATCTAGGGAAACATATTCAGAACGATATAGTTTCTCTTTTATATGAGAATATTAAATTATACATTGTTCATAAAATTAAACAAGCTAAATATTATTCGATAATTTTAGATTGCGCCCCTGATGCCAGCAAGATCGAACAAATGCCATTTATGGTAAGGTATACATGTATTGAGAAATCTAATTCTAACGAAGTTATCGTTAAAACTAATGCGAGTTTTTTTTTTTTTGGTTTCCTTCCAGTTGTGAAAGAATAACTGGAAGAGAACTTTCAAATTTAATAATTGAGAAAATTAAAAAAAAAAATTAGGGCTAAATTTGCTAGATATGTGGGGGCAGGCCTGCAATAACGGAGTGAATATGAAAGGCGAGAAACCAGGAGCTCAATTTAAAATAAGACCGTTAAATCCACGAACAATCTATGTGTCATGTAGTAGCCACTAAAATTTGGTCGTTAATGACATGGCAAAAGTATCCTTAGAAGTCTGTACTTTTTTTAATATAGTTCAAAAAATTTGTTTTTTTTTCATCAACTTTTCGTTGGGTTATGTTATTAAAATGTATAAAGGGCATAAAACTTTAAAGCTATTTAGTGTAAATAGCTGAGAAAGCTAAATAGAGGCTATTAAACTTTTATCAATTGGGAGGTTTTATGATGCTTAGTTTTTATAATAATGCTGATATTGACAACTCTATAAGAGATGAGGTCTCTGGATTATTAAATTCTACTTAACAATTCAAGTTCCTATGGCCATCATTATTTGAAGTAACATCTTTAATTGCATTAAAATCCGATAAGCAAGCTAGTGCAAACAAAATATTACGATCTACCATCTACTATGGAACTCTCAAGAAATTGTAATGATTTTTCTAAGGATGTGACTTTGGATAAAATGCACTGTGATGCAAAAGAGCTGGCCGTCGAGATTGATATCTCTGCTAACTTTGCGGTGACGCAGCAACGTCACAGAGTTCGACAGAAAAACGTGAGTTTTAATTATGAAGCACAAAATGATCCGATGCAATATCCTAAATTAAAATTCAAGATAGAGTTTTATTTTTTTACATTGGACGAGGCAGTTAAGGCCATGGAATGCGGATTTAATTTAATGAGTACTGACAGTAATTGTTTTCAATTTTTGTACAATATATATGATTTAACAGATACTCTTAAAACGTAAATTAATTAAAAACTGTAAAAATTTAGAAATGATGCTGACCGACGGAGAATCATTGGATGTAAACGTGCTTGATTGAGCAGATGAGATAATGTCAGTTTCAGTTTTAGCAGGCAAAAAAAAAAAGAAAAAAGAAACGAGTCTTACAGTAGTCGCATATGATGTGTAACATCTGACTTGCTATCATGGTAAATACGCAATAGTGACTTTAATCCTGAAAGAAATGAATCGGTTATGACTGGAAATAATTTTCTATCGAAAAATTATATCTTTAATGAAAATTTTATTTAATTAACACAAGGAGTAATGCAGTTTTTTATCAAAAATATTTATTATTGTTCAATTTGGAGAAGAGCGGAGACAATAGATTTATGAAAACTTAAGATGACACATATACTTGTGATATCAAAGTAGTTAAAAATCGTTGAAAAACGGCGTCAATAACAGTACCACTGTTACTTGTCGAAACATTTTAACAACTAACTTGAGCTTGAGTTCATCTTTCAGAAAAGCTATGAGTGGCTCAGCTTCTGGCAAACTGAAGTTAACGTTAAAATCACCACTCAAAATCATGGGAAGCGAGTGATAGTTTTTTTTTTTTAAAGAGCAGAACCACCTTCGGTATACGGTAAAAGTACAACATGCAGGAAATATTTAATTTTTTTAACTATTTGATTCGGAGAAATGTATGCGACCACCAAAATGACAAGATTTGCGGTGGCGTGGCAGGAGCGGACGTGGCAGAAGAGGACACATAACATTTCGTGGCTTGAGCGGACACATTTTTTCCCCTATCTTGAAACAGATTCGGTTGCCGAATTACAAGGATAAATACATTTTTGCCAATCAAATTTAATTACTTGCATTAAATTGTTAAGATGTTATAGTGCGAATACATTTTAAACATAGCGAAATGTAATAGAAATAAAAACTTTCAGAGAAATATTTAAAAATTAATAGTAAGTAACAATATAATGAAAGGTATGAACGAATTTCAGGAATTTGTGGAAAACTGTATTTTAGAGTCAAATAAATATTAGAACAGGTGCAATAGCCATACAATTAATCCGTTTCATGAAAGGAAGTAAAAATAAATACTAGAAGTAAAATACGCCAGATGCTAGTAGATAAAAGAAAAATAAATACAAAAGTAAATAAATACTAACTAACCTTTCAAAATTAAAAGTAAAAAAAAACAAAAAAACAGTGGTAATTTTTTATGTTTTAGTCTTTAATATATATATATATATATAAAGGATTTTTTTAAAGAAAATTTTATGTATACTAGCTGTCCTAAGTCAGCAATGTTGATAATACTGAAGCATCCATTCTTTTATATTTTACTGTCTTATTTCAATCTTTCATATCTCCTTCTAAATTCTGTTGTCTTGTTATCTGGCAATTGATATTCTTTTAAGTATTAATCATGTAATTCATCTCTCTCTTGTAGAGAAATTTTGAATATATATATATATATATATATATATATATATATATAATCAAAATTTCTCTACAAGAGAGAGATGAATTACATGATTAATACTTAAAAGAATATCAATTGCTAGATAACAAGACAACAGAATTTAGAAGGAGATATGAAAGATTGAAATAACAGAGTAAAATATAAAAGAATGGATGCTTCAGTATTATCAACATTGCTGACTTAGGACAGCTTGTATACATAAAATTTTCTTTAAAAAAATCCTTCTGTATAAAAGTGGGGTTGAACATGTTTTTTGGCCAGCCAACCTTCCCCCTTTTTTTGTGAATAATACCGAGCAAATACCAATTGGAAATAATGGATAAGAAATCTAAATCCATTATAAGGAAAAGGTAACTAACCCAAAAATTGCATACTGAAATGCAGAGCCCGCGCTAAATCTGAGTACAATAAACAAGTTATTGCCAGATTCTGGACCCAAATACAATTTCAAAACAAAGCAAAGGCTGAAAAATAGCACTTAGCAAAAGTATGAAAAGAATAGAAATAATAAAATAAGAAATGTAAACATACTTCCATTATCTTAGAGACTCTTAATATGGTTTAAAAGTTATAATATATTCTAAAAAAGTATAATTTTATCTAAAACTAGAAACTGAGGGTATTTAAAACTATCTAGGAAGAATAATAAACCTATAATATAAACTTTTTAAAACTATGGAAATTTAATCCTTACTATTTAGAATTTCATTATTTAAATATCTATTAATAAAATTAATAGGGTAGTTTTGAATTAAACAGTGTTTAGTAAAATGTTTATAATTTTTTATTTTTTCTGATTTATTAGAAACTAAAAATTTATTGCGTAGTGTGTAATTAAGAACAATATTTCTGAATATAGATACATGCACATTACTCTCCCAATGCGGTACTTTTATAATATTGAAATTAAAGTCTTCTCGTTTATCATAAATATTAGTAACTATTTTATAATCTTTTAATTTAATTTCTATATCAAGAAAATTTGCTTCGTAACTGTTACTATTTGTCTGTATTAAATTAAGATATTGTGGATAAAAATTAATATTAGGTATAAAGTTGTCTTGCTTGCCAAAAATGATTATATCATCTATATAACGAAAAAAATAAAATTCTAAGTTGTCTGTGAAACTATTTTCAAAATAATGTAAATATAAATTGGCAAGACAGTTGCTAGCTGGGCCACCTTGTGGTAGACCCTTAATCTGTTGATAATAATTACCATTATGATAAACATAATTCTCTTTTAGAACTAACCTAAGTAGAGAACCAAATCTATCATATTTGACATTTTTAAACAAATTATCTTTATGTAATTTTACTAGTGTTTTTATCATATCATCAATATTAATTGAGTTAAAAAGATCTTCAAAATCTAAACTAAATACTGAAAATATCTTTTTATCTTTAATTTGTGCAATAAGTTCTGTACTATTTTTAAGAATGGCTGAAGTTTTTAGATTATTTATTGTATCTTGTAACATTTCATGTAGAATTTTGCCTGATTTGCTGATATATGTATTAAAACCATTAGTAACTGTTCTAAACTTTACTGGATTTTTATGAAATTTAGGAGTAAGAAATACATGTGGAAATTTAAAACTATTATTAATTTGTATTTTTAATTGTTTATGAAAAGCCAAAATTCGATTATTTATTTCTCTATCAGAAATTGATGACCTAATAAAAGCTGTATTATTTTCAAAATGTTTGTTGAGCATTAAACTATAATAGTATTTACAAATGAAGGCAAAATTTCCAGGCACTTTATCAATATAAACTATAGTAAATTTATTTTGTAATTTTTTAATCTGATTTTTAATATCATTAAAAAAGATGTTATTATCTGTACTAAAGTTATATTTATTAATCTGTTGTGTAATGTTACATTTAAACTCTGTGAATGCCTCTATAGGCATACTATATTTAATAGCAATTTTGTAAATGAATTGCTCAATATCATTATATAACTGATTTTTGATAATTTTATTATTATTGGATATCATAAGTCTAAAACCAGTACCTTTATTCATTATATTTCTAAGATTATTGTCTTTTACAATATTGAGATCACCAGTAATAACATGCTGGTGATAGTTATCTTTGAATTCTTTAAATTCATTACAATGACATATTAAATTTTCTTGCTTGATAGGTGCATTATAGTTAAAAATTAATCTACCTATTTTTTTATTATATTTAAAAGCCTTTTTTTAATAGTGATATTTTGAATTGGGAAAGTTGACATGTGTTTTTTAAAAATGCTAGAAAAATTAATATTATCAAAAGATTTATTCATATATAAAAATGTACAATATTCTGTTTGATATTTTTTATTTACATTGACATTTATTTTATGTATATGCTTCAGAAATTTGAGAATGTCTCTTATGATATGTAAAGCATGACTATCTATAAATTTATCTGAATTTAGTATATTATCCGTAATACATATTTCTGTCTTACTTAATCCAAACATGAAAGATTTAATGTGCTTTATATTAAAATTGTTCTCGAAACTATTACATATATCACTAATACCTTTTGAAATAACATTTTCGTCTCTGCTTAACCTTTTAGTCCTATTACCTCTAGTTTTTCTTTTATTAGTCTTTTTGATTTCTTTACTGTAATAATAATCTTGAGAATTTTGTTTAATAGCATTAAGAATATTTTTTCCTAGATATAATACATTTAGTCCATAAGGATAAATTGTATTATAATACTTAATGTAGAAATTTTCCCACCATAGTCTATCTTTAATTCTTTTATTCTTTAGGGACTACTTTAATAATATTGAGCACAACATTTTCAAAACCATGTGTATGGAAGTGTCTAATTTCTATTTTATTTGAATTTTTTATACTATTAAAGTTTTTAGTATCCGAACTATGTTGATTATAATTCTAATATTAATTTTATTACTAGTCTGTCCAATATATTTAAAATGACATAGTTTACATGTCAATGAGTAAATACAGTTAAATGTCTTGCAGAAGGTAAATTTAGAATTATCTTTGATTTGATCATTATTTATCATTTTACAAGTTTTACATCTATTGTCCCCACATCTTTTGCAAAAGTGAATTTTTTTATTGCAGAATTTACTATTTTGATGTTTACTAGAAAAATATTTACTGCTTTTAATGTCATTAGAGTTAATAGAAATATTGTTACATAGCATAATATCCCCTTTAGCATTCTTTAAGTAATCCTTATTCCAGAATACTCTGGTATAATATCGTCTAGTAGAATCTCTACAATCAACTACATTTTTCATTCTCTTGTCATGATTTACTGAATTCATCTTCACTAATATAAACAATCTGTTAAAAAAAACTAGCCTAACAGATGTAAATAACAAACGTGTATGAGAATACCAATTGCTATCAAAAACTTATAAACTAACTGAGTAGCCTACTAATATAGCAATATAACAGTTTTAATGGTTACTTTCTATCGATGCTACATATACCATTATAATGTACCACCGAGCAAAGACCAAGTAATGTTACTAAGCCTAGTTGCCAGTCTCGAAATTTTGAAATTTAAATTTATTCATAATTGTAAAGAATTTTTTTAAGTATCTAGAAAATAGACCTTAATATCTATAGCAAACATTCACTATAGATTTAATTGAATATAAAAAATATATCAAATAATGCATTTCCATATGTTTACATAAATTAATAATTATAATTTATAAAACTAAGAGGAACTACAAAAAATATTTTAACAAATGTAATTCAATTGAAATATAAAAATTGAAAAATAAAATTGAAATGGAAAACTGGATTATAAATCAAATATTACTTGGATTAATATAACTAAGTATACACATATCATAGAAATTATTTACATATGAAATAATAAGTATATACATAACATATTTTTTACATATTTACAACCATCATTATAAATGTATAATAAATCAATAACAGATTAACACTTATCAATACAATCCTAGAAGCTAAAATGAAATCATTTCCATAGTAATATATAAGCATTAATATACTAATTTCAAAATAAGAACTCCAAAAACCATATCAACATAAAAAGAATACACATTAAGTATAAAAAAATACTTTTTGAACTTGAAAAGAGCACAAATAACATAAAATAATACAAAAAGTCTGGATTTACATATACAAAAATAGAAAAGTATAATTGAAGAAAATATAATAAATAGTCAAACATTTAACCTATTAGATAAAAAAGGTTTGACCATCAGCATAAGCTACATAATAACAAGGTCTATAATAGACCAAAAATACCATATATCCAAATTCAAACATATATAGGCGCAATGCAGCCACATGATATGTGAGAATATATAATCAAAATTTCTCTACAAGAGAGAGATGAATTACATATATATGTGTGTGTGTGTGTATATGTGTGTGTGCTGTTAGCTCCCTTTTTCTTCCCAAGAAATCAAGTTTTATAGGTGTGCATTTATGAACAATTTTTATCTTTTTTAATAATAGATTTTTTTTTACTTTGGGGAGATGGGCGGGAAAATTGCTAGAGAAGGCCCTGCGTTTGTGCGCCCAAGTTTTCTTTTTTTAAGTATTTTTTTTTTACTTTTCATACATTCATTTTTAATAATTTTGTAAGGTTTAAACTGCATTGAATTTTCATTCACCTATTCTGTCTTTTTGTGACTCACGTTTTTCGTGGTAATTTATTGAAACTTAATATTTTTACTTTCCACTTTTTATAATATATATTTTTAAATTAAAAATTTTTAATTTTTGTAAAACTTTATTTGCATGTACGATAAATTTTCTAGTTCAGTCTCTATAATATAGATGGCGACACGATTCACACCCGTTTCATTGCTTTTTTTCTTCTTTTTTCTTTGTTATTTTTTTGGTCAGTCTCATTCTAATTTTTTTTCCTTTCTTTTTTGGACTTTTTTTTTGGCAGTTTTCTTAGCGCTTTTTTCGGGAGATTCTGCGCCAGATTCTGTCTACCTGATTCCCTCTGTTTTCCGGTAGGATTCCCCGGGTTTTCGTTTTATGGCGAATTTTCCAATCAGAGCAGTAATTTTGTTTTATGGGGGGGGGGGGGGGGGGATTTTAAAACATCCTTCTTTTCATCTTGGATTTTCAACTGTTCAGACATAGATATTTCCGGACAAGAATTCACTGCCTTATTTTTTTCTTCTTAATATTTATAAAGAATATTTATTTTATATTTAATATTAAAATTAATAATTATATTAAAAATTATTTACAAATAATAATTATTTAATATTGTTTATTATATTTATTAAAGTTTATTTTTAATTATTGATTAGGTTGAATATTCTTTCATTATTAGGTTGTATTTCAATTCTTTTATTATTATTACCTTATATCTTATTCATATTTCTTATTAATATTTCTTTTTAATTACTGAAAAATTATTTAATTATTGCTTAGGTTGACTTAATTCTGTCATTATTAGGTTATATATTCTTTTATTATTAGTGTGCCTTTATCCATATTATTTATTAATATTATTTAGTTATTTATTAACATTCATTTTTACTTATTGATAAATTATTCCAGTTATTGATTAGGCTGACTATCAATTCTTACATTATTACTATTAATTTACGAAGAGAATAAGAAAGCTCTGTCAGAAACAGTTCCTGTTTTATTTTTCTAGCAAAAGGGTCACATTTGGGGGGGGGGGAGTATTTAATCTTGATTTTGTGTATGAAATATGAAGGGATAAGAAACTATTCTTAGATTTTGCAAGAGAAACTCATCTGATTAAATTTGAATTTTTTTACTGCACTTGCAATGTTCTGATGAAGTTTGGGAAGAAAAATTCTATGTTAGATGGTTAATCATGGATTCCAGGAATAACAAGGTATGCGGTTCAACTAAAACCATACGTCTTGGCTTGTGGTTCAGTTGCAGCAAACTAAAATTAAATGAGATTTTTCGTCTCACTTATCATTTGATCATGGGAACCAGAACAAAACAGACCAAAGCTTATTTCTATTTATCTTCTGGTACAGTTGCAGATTGGGGGCAATTTGTCATTGAAGTTATTCTATATTATGCAGAAGTCGACAAATCGAATTCAGAGGGGAAGCAGTACACGACAGATCTTGTGAGATTCTAGTCAACACTATAAAGAAATGGATAGAGGCTAGAACTATGATTTTTCCAACAAATGGAAGGCATTTGAAAATTTAGGAAAAGAAGGGTTTGATCGTTTGAGATTAAATCATAGCCTTCATTTTGTAACGAATTGCCACACAAATACCATAAAAGGCACTTGGAAGCAGAGGTTACAGATTCACTCACTACCTGCAATAGAAAAATGGATTTAAAAATTCATTTGTTGCTGCATATATGTTTAGAAAATAATGCAAACAGAAGGGAGTGGATTGTTTAAAAAAGTTTGTAGAAATTGTTAAGGACATCGACTGGGCTGAGAGGGGCTTAGGTCAAATTCTTTAAAAGGGGAATTTAATCAAGATTTTTTTATCACAATCTATCTTGCTGACGAGTGATAACTTCGGCCGTTGTGTGACAATTTTCTATACATAAAGTGCTGCAAGGTAAGTTAATTATATTTATATTTATTTTATAAGCAAGAAAGATTCTCCTTATATTTAATTTATGACTTTAATTTTTATGTTAAGTTGCTTTAATATGTTTAATATTAATATGTTTCTCTTCTAGGCTTATGTAAGTGAGTTAGTTTTCTTATTATCTTATTTTATTACTTTAATTTTAATGTTAGTCGGCTTTAATATGTAAAATTTTAATATGGTCGCCCATCCGGTATAGTGTTTAGCGACGCTGACTGCTATGCCTTAGGGCCTGGGTTCATATCCCGGAGAAGGCATGGATGTTTGTAAATGTATAGTGCCTTCGCGGCAGGGGGGTACTCTAAATAGCCGTCGAGCCGCATGTCCTTTCGTGAGGTTGGTGGAAGGGGAAGAGAGGTGGGAGGCCCCTGACCACTCCCAGGGTGTTCTCCCTCAAAATTGGGGTGGAACCGAGCCAAATCGTACTGTCACATGTATGGTGCTCAAAGCTACGGCTAACGACAGGCGTACTCTATAGCCCGATGCCATGATGAATTTCATGGGCCTCGATCTGACTACGTCAGACAGGTGGCATTAGAAACAACAAATTTTAATATGTTTCTCTTCTAGGCCTATGCTGAATCACTTACAAAAAACAGATTTTTATTCTTAAATCCAATGCAGTACTGCTAAAATAATCATTAACTATTTACACTTAGTTCTATAAAAATTTGTCCTTTCACTATTTTTTTTTTAGTTTAATATTTATCTAGGAAATTTTTTTTTCGTGTTTCATTTTTATGCTTCTACTTAAGTTAGAAAGAATCCCGCCATTCATTTTCGTGTAGAGGTGATGGTGGGGAGGCACACTTAGATCGAAGACGGAAATTTTGCAAAACTGTTTAGTCAGGAGGGAGTATCGCAGCGTCTCGTGACGGCTAAGTAGAGGGTGGGGATGCAACCCTGTGCTTCCCTTAGCGACTGCAGTCGCCGAAAAAAAATTTGGCGATTTTTGAAAAAAGTCCGTTTATCGAACTTGTTTCTGTAAATGTTATAAATTTTTTAATTTTAATCCTCCCTTATTATCGCGTTCTTTCTTAGCAAAACGAGCAGTACTAATTCATCTTTACGTTCTGCTCAGATCAATCACAGTGAGGTGAACCATTATTTTATCCCCTTCCACCCAGCGTTAAAGCCCTCGTGTAGCTGAACAGTGGGACGTTAATATTCACTCACTCACTCCACCCAGCGTTCCTCGCATCGAGGAAACTAACTCACTCACTTCCAAAAGTTAAGCACGAAGATGTAAAATGCAAAAAAATCAAAAAATACTGCGTTGATTGACACAAAATTTGGCAGTAAAGTAGCATATATATTTATACATAAAACAAAATCAATAATTATATACAGAAATGAAAACAATACTAAATTTTTGTAAGTTATCAGATAATGTTATACTGGAGACTTAAACAGAATTATGTATGCAGTGAAAATAAACAGCATAAAATGAAAAAAAAGGGAATTAATAGGGTATGTGATACCCCCTCATCTGTATGCAAAGTTTACACCTTCTAACCATGCTTTCAATTAGGTGGTCAACCACCGCAGAATTAAGCAATCGCCATTCTTCTTGTAGAGCAGTTTCCAGCTCAATAAGAGTGGCTGAAGTTGGGAAACGTGAACATACAGCACGGCCGAGAGTATCCCAAAGATTTTTAATTGGATTAAGGTTCAGCGAGAATATGCTGGCTACGCCATACGCGCAATCCCTTCACTCTCCAGGTAGTCATCGACGATGTCAGCTCTATGGGGACGTGCGTTATTGTCCATTTAAACAAAAGTAGGGCCGACTGATGCAGCGTACAATCTCACAATGGGTTCTAGGACTTCATCTCGATACCGGACTCGATATGCAGGTCGGTACGGTATCTTAATGAAATCCCTGCCCCCACCATAATGCTTCCGCCTCGGAATGCGGGATGTTCGGTGATGTTTTGGGGCTGATTGCGTGTTCCTTGTTCACGCCATATCCTTATACGCTTGTCATCTGGCTCCAGAGCAAATCTTGACTCATTAGTAAACATGACATTGCCCCAGTCAGACACAGTTCAATTGCCATATTCCCAGCCCCACTTTAATCGTGCCCTTCTTGATTTTACGGATAGAGGAACACAAATTCGAGGTACCCGGGCATACAGTCTATTCATATGTAATCTTCGGCGTACAGTAGCTGCAGATATAGCCTTACCAATGGACGCTGTAACCATAGATGTCACACGTGTGTAGGTCACTCTGCGATTCCGCTTGGCTACAATAGCAATATATCGATCTTCCGCGGGGGCTGTAACCCTTGGGCGACCGCCTACGGGCCTTCGGACAACTGTCTGTGTGGTTTGGAATTGTTTCCATAAACGTGAAATTACAGAATTATGAACGCCGAAGAAAAGAGCAACATCTGTGATCGACTGTCCTGCTTCAATGCGCCCCACCAGCCCACCAGCGCTCAGAATCTTCCATTCGTTTTCTAGAAGTCATAGAAACACGTATGTCTTGAAAAGAAATTGTACGAATGTTTTAAATACCTTCTATCAGCACTTACAATCAACTTCTGTAACCCTTAATAAAGCTGGCTTCTTATAAGACTGCCCTTTTTGCATATTTCTTGACATGAAAGCACGGTTGGCGGTTACCTAACATATTTGCATACTCTCATCTTACCTCTGCAGTGAATTGCATCCTCTTCAATTCTGATTGGCATCCGGAAATTAGCGTTTTCCTCTCCGTGCTTAACCTTTGGAAGTGAGTGTATTAAGCGTTTTAGGTATTTCTGATTTAATTTTGATTATTTATTTACTGACGGAACTTTCTCAGAATTTTTATTTCTAAATTTTGATGAGACAGCGTGAAGTATTTACTTATACTAAGAGCCTCGTAATTTTGCAATGTGGATTGCGATGTGTATTAAAAATGCTGCATATTGTGTAAGTTAAAATGGAAGTGTAATTTTACTTTTATTCTTGTTTTAGAAATATAATCAGATGTTTTATTTTAGTCTAGAAAATAATTTTGAGGGAGAAAAAAAAAAGAAAGAAGCATTACTGCTACAGAAATTATCAACAAAAAATTATAGCATGGTGATGTAGTAAAGGGTAAACATGCATATGAAATAATTTTGAAGATTTCATGACAACAAACAAAAAAGTGAAAACATTTTTTGGGTATTCTTATTCCGAATGAATCAAGTTGGAAAAAAATACCGTAAAATTCGGCGTATAATGCGCACTTTTAACACACAAAAAAAGATCGAAATTTGCGGGTGTGCGTTTTACACCGGGTATAAAAACGAGAGCTTTAAAAATAAAGAAAAGGTGAGCATAAAAAAATTAAAACTTCAATATTGTTCAAAATATTGTTTATTTAAAACATATGACATACCATATCTACTTTTCTAGAAATATAATATTTTTTCAACAGCCTGGGATAGTACCTTGAACAAATGACATCAAAACATAAAATCACTGAAAATCCTACATTTCAGGTTTCTTCGTAAAAAAGGTGGTGCGCGTTAAACGGCGAATATACCTAAAAACTGAAAAAATGCAGCTTGAGTATAGGTGAGTATCAAGTAATGAAAGTATGTTTTTTGAGTGATAAACTCTTAAATAAGTACTTTGCCACATAAACTTCTTAGCCATACGGTTTGGAAGAGAATGTAAATTAAACCTCTTTTTAAGTTTCCTCAGATAAAGTTCTTTCTCCCCGGAGGTCTGTTTCAACTTCTAATAATTCATTCATCTTATAGTAAATAACTCCAACAATTTTCAATTTTATAAATTCTCTATTTTTAAATGGCACTCGCTTAGATCTTATTTTCTTGGTGCTTACTTCTGCGTTCCTTTGGATGAATTTGCATTGTGCTCTTGATATTAATTGCTTTCAGTTCGTATTTTTATAACTAATTTTTATTGTATTATTTTATCTAAGTTACTTAGTTACATGCATAATAATGTTTTAAATGTGAACAAATTCAAATCAATTAATTTATATGATCAAATGGAAACTACGAATTGATTGTTAAAATGTGAATGAAATGTGTAATTTTTTTATTAATATTGCATGATCCCACAGTTACATATTTACAATAATTTTAAAATTTAATTAAAGATGCATAAAAATTTAAGAGGTACCGAGGATTGGTACAAAAATCAAAATACACCCAATTCTTTTTTTTTCTTCTTTTTTTTACACGACAGATACGTTTCTTCGAAAACCGTGTAAGAAAATACATGTGACCAGTGGCGCACACAAGGGGGTGGGGGCCTCGGGTCCTGAACCCCCCAAAGCCCTTGATTTTTTTCCTATTGATTATAATCCTATGCATATAGTAGGCAAAATAAAATAAAGTATTTGTTATTACAGTAGAACGTCTTTTATCCGAACGTTTATTATCCAGAGCGTCAAATATCCGAACCAAAGTCCGGATACTTTGTTGAACAGTGCAATGCTCAACAGTTGTTTCGTGTGAGACCGAAACGAAGGGAAACCCCAAGGTGAGGGATATTTAGAGAATTTCAGTTGTGTGATTTGGTAAACATCTGCGCAGAATATTAGGTCCGTTTGTTTCCTAGTGAGGGAGTGTATACGTGCTCTTTTGTTGAGTTTTGTTGATGTCGAAACCCAGATGGCAGGCGATGCAGAAGACTGTGGATTTCAAATGCTAAATAATGACGAAATTTTGATTTCCGTGCCAGAAGAATCCGACCCTGTCGACAATGAAAGGGATGAAGACGAGGACAACCACAGCAACAACGAAAGAAACAAGGCTCCATCAAATGCTGATGCGTTTACTGCGTTAGAGACAGCTATGGAATGGTACGAACAACAATCAGAGTGCTGTCCTACTCAACTATTGCTGCTCAAGAAAATCAGAGACCTTGCAGCGAAACAACGAAGATGTACAATGGTACAGCGAAAAATAAATGATTATTTTCCACAATAAAATTTAAATGGTGACATTTTGCACCTATTTTGCTTTTTCTTCAATCACGTTTTCCGCATGTGATGATTTTCAAATTTGTATAGTGTCCAGTTACATATATTTCATGGATCGTATTTGCTTTTCGATTATCCAAACAATCACGTATCCGAATGGTGTCCGGTCGCAATTGATTCGGATAAACAACGTTCTACTGTATAGGGTGTTTCATATTGAATGGTACAAAAAGAATAGCGCAGTGTGATTGCCGTAATGGATTTATTCAGCCAAAACAAATTTATTCTGCAACTTCTATTATACAAATTTTATTTGGCAACAGGGAAAAATGATCGAATGACGAACTCGCCGCTAGAGGCGCTGTTAAACAAAATGTCGTCCATGCAGGAGAAAGCGTATTGCGTTTTCGAATATACCAAAACCTCTTCGGTAACTGTAGTGCAAAGACGTTTTCGCACGAAATTTCGTAAAACACCACCGCATCGGCATAACATAAGCAGGTGGGTGAAGCAGTTCCAGGATACCGGCTGCTTATGTAAGAACAAAAGCCCAGGACGAAAAGAAACAAAACCCAAAGAGGTTGAAAGAAATCGAGATTCGTTTTTACGGAGTCCCTCAAAATCAACGCGACGTGCAGGTGCAGAACTGGCTGTCCCTCACACAACGGTGTGGCGTGTTTTACGGAAGCGTCTCCAATTCAAGCCGTACAGATATCAGATGGTCCAGGCTTTAAAACCTACTGACAAACCGTTGCGTAAGAATTTTTGTGTGAAATTTCAAGGAAAGCTCGACGTGAATGGTTTCGAGAACATACTGGTGTTTACTTATGAAGCCACGTTCCACTTATGTGGCAAAATTAATCGCCATAATTTGCGATTTGGGGGCACTGAAAATGTCCATGTAACATTAGAACATCAGCGTGATTCTCCCAAGTTGGACGTTTTCTGCGCTTTATCAAACAGTTGTGTTTTTGGTCCATTTTTCTTTGCTGAAAAATCGATTAATGGGGACATTTACCAAGACATGCTTTCTGAGTGGTTGCTCCCCCAGCTGGAGAAAGCTGTTCCTGATTTAATTTTGAAGCAAGATGGTGCTCCCCCACATCGGAATAAAAACGTACGTGAATTCCTAAACGAACGTCTACCCCATCGGTGGATTGGCCGTGCTGGGCCACAGGATTTGACATGTCTTCATTGGCCACCGAGATCACCAGATTTAACGCCCTGTGATTTTTTTCTCAGGGGTTTTGTTAAAGACAAGATGTTTGTGCGTCCACTTCCTCAGGACTTAGAGGAACTGAAGCAGCGGATAACTGCAGTGTTGAACTCCATCACAGGGGATATGCTATCACGAGTGGGGCAGAAGCTTGATTACCGTGTAGACATTTGTCGTGTTACCGGAAGGGAACATATTGAACACCTGTAGAAACTTGAATAAATGTAGTTTTGAGGTAAATTTGAATTTTCTAAATATATTAATTACAACTTTCACAATCATGTTTTCTTTTTGTCCCATTCAATATGAAACACCCTGTATATTGATTCCCATATCTCTGCTCCCCGAGAAAGAGGTAACGCTTTTTGGCACCAATATACAGCTATAACTAACAAACAGCCGCTTTTAACACTTTACCGATTAAAAGCTGTATATGCTTTCTATTCCGTCGATTTATGTTTTGTAGAACAAAAATAGAGAAAGTAAAAAAAGATCATATCAGTCCTTTGAAAAAAGGAAGAAAAAAATATGTAAGCCAAGTAGAAAAAAGGGAATATAGATATATAACATATAAATATATATTTCTTTTAATTTGTCTCGGATCGGCAAATTAAAATTCTACCCTCGGGCCGGATAGAGCCTTCCGGAGGGTCGTAGTTTGCCCATCCCTACTCTAGTATCTCATATTTCAAGGAGTGGCGTACACAAGGGGGAGGGTTTCAGCCCCCCCCCTAGATCAACAGATTTTTAATTTTTACCATATAAAATACTTCTCGGGTCTTTCGTTTACATATTTTCTAGAATGTAACCCACGTAATATAGCTTTGTGTAAGTTATTAATCTGAAGAGTTTGCTTACGTGATTATGAGATCGCTAATAGAATATGTTTTTGCTTAAAATGTTTTATTTAACAATCTTACATTACATGTGCTTTGCAAATGCCTCACACGAGTCAATGAAAATTCTACATGATGCTTTTCTATATATTAAAAACTTATGAAAAATGAATAAACTCAAAGACTGAAAGATTTTTATGGTCGTTTTAGAATTCACATTATTAATGGAACCATTCATGTACTTCTCAAACTTTTCACTACTTTAAGTACTTTTTCACACACACACACACACACACACACACACACACACACACACACACACACACACCACACACACACACACACACACACACACACACAATCTTAGCTAGTGATAGTTGAAGAATAAGCATCGCGTGATATATTTTAAAATAATATTTATGCTGCATATACGGAAACCAACATCGTTCTTTATTTGTTTATTTGAAAATTTCGTATTTTTTAATAATTTTTGTTCCGATAAACAGGCTGTTGGTTTGGAAAGAGTGCACTATTTTTTCCTGATCAAGAATATCTGTGGGATTACGAACTTTCCCCCTCTACTTGATCACAAGCAATGAGTTTACTATAACTTCTAATCTCATTTTATTTTGTTAAGCTTTACGAAAAGGTCTCAATTTCAATAAAAATAGTCACTTTTTCTTCATAAGATTTCGAGTGTTTTTCTTTCAACTTTTGATGGTCTATGGGTCCGTTTTAATTCAAACTCACTCAAAAAACGTATAATGTTAATATTTTCTGTTTTTCTACTATCAAAAGATGAACAAATGCATCAAAAAAAGAGAACAAGAAGGATAAAAAATCGAAACTTCTGAAAGAAGTTGAGCTTAACACAAAAACAGCAATGGTGCTCCGCCGAAGTTGCTCATTGATGATCATGAAAAAGTTGGACCAAACAGCCACCTGAAAAAAATAAAGATTAAAATTCATTTCAGCTCTTTAACACCTTTCAATAGGCACCAGAAAGTAAATAGAGAAATAGAGCTCGCGTAATTTCGAATATGGCTTACGGATTTCATTTCTAAAAACCCTTAAAAGAAAATTAACGTTGCCGCATCACGTACATCATGCAGTAAACACAAAAACTGGCTTTTTAGTAGATTTCGCAAAAATACATTTGAAATATTAAACGACTCACCTAATATTTTTTTGAAATGTAAAATTACCAAAACAAACTATTTTTTTAATTAAAATTTTAATTATTTTAATTTTTAAAATAATAATGATATAACACTAGAACGTTCATTGGTGTCGATTGGACACAGGGGCTTGTTTAGTTTGTTCTCCTGTACGCATTTTTGCAGGGAATTTGAAAAAATTTTGTGATTTTAATCATTCTTCATGGTGATTACACATAAAAAGTTTTGTGGTACTAGGTTAATTAAGAGAGAATTTACAACTAAATATACCTAGAACGTCTTCTGGTGTCGTTTCAACACCAAAGTAATTCATTATTATAAACATCTGTCGTTCAGCAAAAGATAGTTCACTAAGTAGATACCATTAATAAAACAAACTTCCGGAAGTAATACTGCATATTTATTTGACCTTGAATACGGTGTTATTGGATTCGCAGCGGAAATGAGTCAGTTTTCTGAAATCGTAGAGTCTTAAGTGTTTCGTTACATAGCATTTGCTTACCTTTCAAAAAAAAAGAAAAGAAATAATCATTCGTTTTCCGAACTTTGTGCAGAGCAGATACCTTGAAACGATGACTCATAAAAAAAGATCTAAGCCCTGATGAAATTACTAATTTGTTGCTAGAGCTTTCTGAACACTGAATTCGCGAATTAAATCAGTTATTAATAGCTGAACTTTAATATCGACTTTGTCATTATATCGCTTTTTTTAACACGCTTTCATAAGTTTCACTTGCATGTAACGGAATCTTTGAACTCGATTTTTACCCACTTTAAAAGGTCGGATTAATTCCAAATTTTGCACACTTGTCAAGGACCAATGACAATACAATAATTTCATAATTTTGTTCCATTGTCCTTATCAGGATCGTCAGGAATAACGATAATCAGATTTGGTGACAATTCCATGTACCACTTCCAGATTTGGCGACTTATTGCATATTCCTTTTTCAAATTTGGTGACTATTTATTCTCATAAACTGTCATAAATTCGATCAGATCGTTCTCATCCAAAAGGCACCAATTCCCCAATTTTTTTTCTGCTTTGGAATTCGTGCTGGAACAAAAGTTTTGTGTAAAAATTAACAAATCGTTAAATTTATCTACCCTGTTATTTCAAAATCATGTAAAAAATTATCGTATAAAAAGAGAGTTAGATGTATAAATAGTTAGTTATTAATTTTCCATGCATCGAGGAAAACATTTTAGCATTCAAAAAAGTTTCTCAATTCCTGCTACATCAATAATTTACTTTCTAATCGATGCTATAATTGATATTGATTGATATATTTACAATTTATACTGATGATAACTTCAAAATCTGTTAAAATACCTGAAGAAGCTTCATTGCATTTATCAGGTAAAAATATAAAATGAAATGCTTTTTTTGAACCCCTCCCCCGAGCTTTCACATAATGTAATTATACTCTTCCTGATTTCCTTCAGTTGGCTGATCTTACATTTTGTAAACCAGGCCGTATCGAAGCACTGATAGAATGACAATGGATATTCCAGATTCTAAAAAATGACGAATTTAAGATGAATTCATCAATGAATAAATGATAGTTTAAAAAACGAAAATTGCATGCTTTTATTGCAGATCGAACTAAAAAATGAAAAAAAAAAACAAATGATAGTTTAAAAAAACTAAAAAACTTGCTTTTATGGTTAATCTAACTAAAAAGTAAAAAATAATTCTTAAGATGACTTGGTACCGCAAAAATGACTCATTTATCGTTTTTTTATTTTTATTTAGTTATATTCTTGAACGATTACCTTTCGATTGATATATCACTTTTGTATGCCTGAAAATTAGAAGTTATAAAAAATTTCATTTGAAAAATGTAAACAAACAAATTTAAAAATTCAACCACACCCCCTTTTTAGAGGTGTCAGGGATTTTAAACTAATTTTTTTATCAACTACTTTTCAAAAATAAATTTTACTTTGTTTTAACCATAACTGCAACGTGCTTTATCGTACTTTTTAGTGACTACAACTTTTATTACAAGCTATTTGTTGTTGTTTTGGCGCTTCTTTCGTTTGTTTTGCTGTTATCGTGCTAGTTTTATTTACGTTTTACATTGGAAAAAAAAAACAGTCTTTTTTAAGACTTTTACTGATTGCTGTCTTTTAAAGACTGTTGCTGAAACTGCTGAGATTTCAATATTATCTTTCCTATTATTATCTCTTGAAGATTTCTCTTAAAAATGCCGCGAGTTAAACGAAGAAATAATTCTGCTCAAATGAACAGCAAACGTTGGTGTAGTGATGCTGTGAATACATGTGTCACAGAAGAAAACAAATTAGTTCCTAACATCAGAATTGAGCAGTTATCTTATCCTGAAAAAACTGAACATTATGAAATTGGAAATTTCATTATTGTGAATTTTGAGCAAATCAGCAAAATGTTTATGAAACTAAAATGCCCTGACTGTGACAAGCAAACTCTAAAGCTTGCTCTTGGAAACAAGGTAGGATTTTCCTACGTGTTAAATTTAACTTGCAATTCTTGTGCTGAAAAAGTTTGTGCTGTAGAAACGTCTAATGAAAGGCAGGGTAATACCGTTCCTGATATTAATTTACGTGTCACACAAGCATTCTCTAATATTGGAAAAGGTTACTCTGCAATTGAAAAATTTTGCATGGCAGTAAATATATCTCCTTTTTTCTCGAGAACTTATAGCAAATGTACTAAACTTCTTCACAAAGCCTGTGGTATTGCTGCAGAGAATTTTCTGAAAGAAGTACACAGTGAAGTGAGAAATGCTTACGAAGCACCAACTGATGTTCCCGTTGTGGATATAAGTGTTTCATTTGATGGTAGCTGGTTGACGCGTGGACATACATCTTTGAATGGCATAGCTTGTGTTATTGATATACTTACAGGCTATGTAATTGATTTTGAAGTCATGTGCAAGGTATGTCGCAATTGTTCTGTAGCAAAAAGAGAACTTGGAGAGTCACAAGTGCAGAATATAACATTTGGTTTGAAGGACACAGGAAGGATTGTGATGTTAATCATTCCGGCTCATCAACTTCGATGGAAATGGAGGCTGCATTGATCATCTGGGAAAGATCACAAGCGTTGGGATTTCGTTATTGCACCTTATTGTTTGATGGGATTGTAAAACCTTCAACTATTTAACAGAAAAAAATGTGTATGGGGATAAGACTGAAATAAAAAAAAGAGGACTGCATTAATCATGTCAGCAAAAGGTTGGGCACTGGTCTACGAAATGCTGTCAAGGAATCGAGGGCCCGTGGAATTTCATTAGGAGGAAAAGGCCACGGCACATTAAAAGAGTCAAAAATTAAAAAATTAACTTTGTACAACCAAAAAGCTATACTAAAAAACAAAGACAATGTTCCCGCCATGAAAAAAGCAATATATGCTACTTTATATCACAGCATTTCGACAGACCAAAAGCCTCAGCATTCGAAATGTCCAATCGGTGCAGACTCCTGGTGTTTTTACCAGTCCGCAAAAGCAAAAGGACAAAATCCAGGTCTGCATAAACAACATGTTGGGACTCCAATTAATGAAAGTTTTTTGCCACATATCCTTTCTATTTATCAACGGCTTGCTTCAAATGAACTTTTGGAAAGGTGCGTTAATTGCTAAGCCCAAAACGCTAATGAAAGCTTACACAACATGATTTGGTCAAAGTGTCCAAAGGAGATATTTGTGTCCAAAGACAGAGTTACACATGCCGTAATGGAAGCAATTTGTGAATTTAACAAATGGACTCTACGCACTGTGAGAGAGACCCAAAAAGCATTACATATACCTTTGGGGAAATGCTCGCATGATCTTGGTGTGATGCTCGAATCCTGTAAAAGATTATTCAGAATCAGACGGAAAAGCACCAAATACCAGCATGCACGCAAATTGATAAAAAAAGCTATTTTAAAAAGAGAAATATTAATTTAAAAAACGAAGGAGTTACATATAAAGCAGGATATTTCTGAGGTATTATAATAATGTTTTTTTTTTTTTTTTTTTTTTTTTTTTGTAAAATGCGTGCATGTAAATATTTTTAATTTAGGCATTTTATATTAATAATTTTATAATTTCAGTTCTTTTCATCATATTTAAATATTATGTGAAGCAAAAGATTTCAAAACTTCTGTTACAACAGAAAAACATTTTTTTAAACGTTTTCTTTGAGTTTTTATATTTATGTGCCATTATTACTGTGTAAAAATGTATCATTTACAGAAAATATGGGTTCAATTAATGTGAAAAAGCAATTATTTTGAAGAAAAATGTATAGCTAATGTTTTAAAATGGTATTTTAAATTTTTTAAAGAATATAATAATAATTTTTTCAGAAGTATAAACTTTAAAATGGTTTTTCTCAGCTTGTGTTTTTTCAATACATTAGTTCATTCAAAATGTTACTCCTTCCACAATTATTATCCCATCACTTTCATTTTTTCTCTGTGTGTTATAAATCATGCATGTAACAAAATTAGGGATCCGTTTTGCTATAAACTGAATACTTTTTTAAAAAAAAATTGAAATATAGGAGATATTGGGTTTTTCGTTAAATTTTAGCATATGTATTAACATTTTACTTTTTTTCCCACAACCAATTAAGTTATTGTAAAATCGATCCCTAAAGTTGTTTAAAACATCCTTAAGAATGTTACAAAAAAAATTCATGTTAAAATATTAATAAATACAGAAGGAGTAGGATTTTAAAATTTTTCATATTATTTAAAAAAATTTAAATTTTTAAAATTGTGTGAATAATATGTGCAAAATTACACCTCACATTGTTTTATTGAATATAAACATTATATGAAATGCTAAAATATAGTTTTTAAATGCATAAATAAAATTTTTTTGTCAAAGGGTACCGAGTCTTCTTAATATAAAAATAAATTGATTAAAGAGGAAATTAATGTCATTGTGGTAAAAGCGCGGGGTGCTTTGTACTACATTTTTGCACTAACTCAGCATTTCGGAATAGAACTAGTAAGAAATTATACTAATTGATATCGAACACCTCACGCTTTGACCACAATGACATTAATTTTCTCGTTAATCATTTTATTCTTATATTAAGAATTATTTTTTACTTTTTAGTTCGCTTTAACATAAAAGCATGTTTTTTAGTTTATTGAACTATAATTTATTTAAAAATTTCTTTCTTGGAGTATTCTCATTGATACTATATCTAAGCGTCACCTAAGCCTCTTTTTCATCACTTAAGACGATATGGTACCCTAAAAATCCTCAAAATAACGTAATTTTTTATTGGCTTATTTGATACCTCGAATCCCTGTAAACATGACTGCAAAATTTAAAAGCTTTACCTACATTTTCTATCTAGTTATGGCGCAATATTTGATGCCGGACAGCAATTACCACGCCCCTATTTCAGATTGCCTGATAGAAAAAGCCTGATAAAAATGAATTAATTATTTTTCTACCGCGCGTAAAGGAGACTGACATTATATATTCAGTAACAAATCATTTCAAGAAAGAATTGTGCAATTTATGCAAAAAATTATAGTTTGTGAATTGTTTATTGGGGGGGGGGAGCAAATGGATTTGGTCAAGATTTAAAAGTTGTGCGTACTTTTTATGATATTATTATGAACGAAATTAAAACTTCAAAACGGATTCTTCCAAAGCTCAAATACTAAATCTCATTTTGATTACTCAGATAATTAAAAACCTAATTCGCAAGAATAGAGAAACTCTCCCATTTTTACATATTTGTTTTTGCCGATATATATATACATATCTTATGTGTGTGAAATTAAACACTTTTATTAATAAAATATTTTAAGATAATTATTTTAACAAATGCACATATGCAGTACTTATATTTTGATATATTTTACCTACAAATTGTTAATTGATTTTGCTTTCATTCGTGTACAATATTTAACATGCGAAGGCTTTTAGAATCATGGAAATAAAAAATAAAGACATAAACATCTTTCGTACATGTTCTTCATTATTTAAGTTGTCAAACTGAGTTTGAAATTAGCTCTGAAGTGTGTGTATTTATTTTTTTTATAATTAGTTTTATGAAATATTGATCTTTCATTCGTTTTCTCCTATATATTCATTATGATAGTATTCTGTTTGATTGTTCTTCATTTGTGCAATTTCTTACCATAGGTAGTTTTAATTAAGCAGATTAACATTTCATAAAAGTTTAAGACTGTTCAATGAATATTATATCATGCTATTCATGGAATGAAAACTTCAAACTCTCCATGTTGAATTTTTGTACATATACCATTATTCACAACCCTAAAGCTTTTTTGATAATTGAAGTATGGATTTGAAATTTTTTATACATGTTCTGAAATGTATATTTTGTAAAACTGTGCATGGAATTAGCTCTAACATGTTTAGTACTTTTTCTAAAAAACTTCAAAATCAATATTAATGTTTTTTGGATGTTTAATTATAAAAAAATTAATAAAAAATTAAAGAGAAGCATCAGAAAAAAACCCCTACACAGTTTCATGTAGTATATTATAAGGTACTTGGAAAATAAAGTTAAAAAAAAGAGACATATCTAAAAAAGTCGTAGAAATTTAAAAAATGTCTTAAAAAGTTCAAAAAATTTGAATTTTACAAACATTTTGCAACAAATTAAATTTTTTTTGTATGGAGTTATTATTAAATATTAACCTGTATAAAATACAATTAAAACCAAATATCTAATAGTAAAAATTAAAAAAAAATTCTGAAGATGGTACCATATCGTCTTAACTGCTTCATGATAGAAGATTAAAATTAATTGCTTTTATTTCTGTTTTTGAAATCATTACTAATTACATAACATGCAATATTTATTCATTATTTATTGTTGTATTATTGATGCAAATGATTAAAAATTTTATTTACCTAAAAATTTGATCAAAAAATAAGAAGAGTCTAGAATTGTAACTCTTTCATTTTTAAAGTAAAGTTGGAAAAAAATATTAAAATAGCAAAGTATTAATAAAAGTTTAATTAAATTAAGTGTTTAAACTTTTTAGCTATTAAGTAAAGTCTCAAAGTATGAAGTTAAATAAATAATTTGAAATACTACTTTAAAACTTTTAATAAGAAGTTTTAAATTAATTTTTTGAATATGCTTTTATTATTTTAATCAAGAAAATAATCTTTTTCAAGTAATTCTTTTAAAAATCACCAGGAATAATTCGAATTAAAAGTTTCTAAATAATAAAATAGGATCTTTAAAATAGTTTTAAAAACGTTGTAAAATTACAAAAAAAAAAAAAAAAAAAAAAAAAAAAAAAATTAT
The DNA here is from genome assembly GCA_019973975.1 of Trichonephila clavata. Classification (NCBI taxonomy): domain Eukaryota; kingdom Metazoa; phylum Arthropoda; class Arachnida; order Araneae; family Nephilidae; genus Trichonephila; species Trichonephila clavata. Next base: position 27,312 of record BMAO01001863.1, read on the forward strand.
CTAATTACAAAATGTTAAAAGAGAATAAAAGTACAGCAAATTCATTGAGACATTTTTTTTTCAATATTATTTTTATGATTTAAAGCATATTTACAATATTTTACTTTAAATCCATATTAGAAACATGGATTTACACATCTAAAAATAAAAGAAACTATGCACAGTTATTTAAAGATAAATATGTGCTGCATTTACAGTAATTAAACTAGTTCAAAATCATCGGAAGTATGCCTTTCTTTCTTAGGCTTTCTTATATATATCCCATCTACTTCGTCTACGATTGGGGACTTTACTGTGTCTGCAGACTTGTCTTCAGTATGACCATTCGTTCCATTGGTTTCTACGGCCTTCTTTTTCTCACTTAATTTCTTTTTGAGTTTCTTCATTTCACTTCTATCTTTTTTTGTCTTCAAATGCTTCTTGCTCATCACATGATCTTGGGCACTCGCTAGCCCCGAAAAGCTCGTGTGGCAGATCTTGCACACCAAGAAGTAGAATCCTTTTTCATAGCCTCCACTCTCGTCGCTTTCTTCTCCGGAAGAGATGTTTGCAATAGACTTCATGGCAACTATTTCCGGATTGGCTGTCACATATTGTAAGACCATCTCCTTTGCCGACTGCCTCTCGTGGCTGTTGTTGTCCAAGTGTAGCTTGAAAGCAAAGGGATCTGTGAAAGGTTTCTTGCATTCTTTGCAGATCATTTTGCCATTTTCTGGATCTTCCTGGAAGAAATCTTTCAACTTTTCCATCGCCTGGTTTCTTTTAACTTGGTTTTCATGCACTGCGCTCTTTAGATGGATCTTATACGGAACTGGACCACTGAAAGATTTGTTGCAAACATCACACTTGCTGAATAGTTCATCGTCTTCAAAATCTGGATTCTCTGGTAGATCATGCTTAAGGCTGTCGCAAAGTTTTTGATTCTGGACTTTCTTCTTGTGCACAGCTCCTCTCATGTGCTGCTGGTAAGCAGACGGATCGTAGAACACTTTCGAACAGACCGTACAGCGAGCGAAAGGTTTCTGTAGCAAGTCATCGTCCTCGTTTTCAGCAGCATTGTTTTCTGCAAGGACTTCTGGTTTGTCTTTCAACGATTCTTTTAGTTTCTTCTGCTTCAGATTCTTCGCATGAACGCTCCCTCTGATGTGGGCAGCATAGGGTATGTGACTAGAGAAAGTCTTTTCACAGACATCGCATTGTAATTCTTCAGGCGATTCCGGCTCGAGCTCTTCGTGGTCGTGTTTTTCAGAAGTTTTCAGCTTTCCCATCATCCTCTGTTTGGTGAGCATCTGATGATGTTTCTTGCTGTTCAAATGCTGCTCGTACATTTTGACGTTGGAGAACTGCTTCGAGCACAAGTCACACTCAATTTCCGGAAAAGGATCATCATCAGAATCGGTGAAGAATAATTCATCAGCTTTCCATGGCTTGTTTGGTGCACCGTTTTTAGGAGGTTCCATCTTTTCTTCCTTTACTGGACTGGTTGTCTCCTGATCAGCTTTTTCGTCCATCATTTTAAATCTGAAACAAATAACACATAATTAATACAAAAATAAATAAAAATTATATTTTATTTGAAAAAAAAATACTGTAGTGTGTAATATTAAGAATAAAACGTGTATTAATTTTGGATGGCAAAATAATTGGACCAGTAGAGAGAATCTTATATGGTGTCTAAAAAACAGCTTTTTAAAGCATTCTAGAATGTTTTAAATAATTTACTAATTTATTAAAACAAAATGGCCAACAGAAGTGATAAAACAATGCTCAACAAGAAAAAGGAAAGCACATATATTTGAAACCATTATAAATTTATAAAGAATTATTTTTGCTTTACTATATTGATTAACTTTCAAGCCATTTGTGAATTTTAGATAATGAGATAAGTGATAAGTATAGTTGATTAAATTTACTAACAGATAAACATAATGTATGGAATAAAAGTGATGTCATACTTTAGTTTCGTTTTTAAAAAATGCGATTGTTTATCGATTGAGAAATGTCACCGATATATATTGAATGATAAAGATCTGATTATGATTTCACGTTACTGCTACAAAATAAAAATATTTTTATCTGAATATATGCTAATGCATAATGGATAATTTAAAACAAATAGAAAAATTTTTCTTAAAAAAGGAATATACATTATAATAAAAATATAATTATATATAATTAATTTTGAAATAAAGATTCAATCCGCGATTATTTCAAACCGTGAAAGTTATTTTTGTTATGGAAATAAAAAAGTGATACATGTACTACGACTCCAACCGTTGCTCCGACGTAAGATTTTCATCTCAAACTCTGATTTCCTGTATCTCATCTTCAACGAAATCAGTAAATAAATTTACCCCCAGATTCAAACATTTTGAAAGAAAAGTAATTAAAATGTATATGTACAGTGGGTACAAAAAGTATTTGCACACATACATTTTTGTTCACAATTTATAAGAAAATGCATTAAGAAATACAAAAATTGGCATTTTAAAAATAAAATAAGCCCATTCATTTAAATTAATTACAAAAAATTCAATAATATTAATAAAAAACATTTTTTGCAACAATATTAAAATATCTTATGTCAAAAAAGTATTTGCACACTCAACTCAACTTTAGCAAATTTGCATTTTTTTGCTAATTATATATTTGACAGCCATCCCGCAGTAAATAACATACGTAAGACTACTATAAAAGGAGGTATTGTCGAAACTTTATCAGTTGATTGTCGATTTCAAATTGTTATGGCACCTAAGAAATCTGAATTGCCGATTTCGTTGCGAGAAAAAATTGTTTCTCTACGTGAAAATGACCTAAGTTATCGAGAAATAGGTAAAAAAAGTAAATGTTTGCTTCTGTACTGTTCGGTATGTTATAAAACGTTATAAAGAAAAAGGATCTACATCAAATAACTTGCGCTCTAGATGCCCAAAAAAACTTTCACTGCGAATTAAGCGAAAAATCATAAGAGAAGCATCGAAAAATCCATTTGTTAGTGCAGTTACATTAGCCAATGATGTCGCTTCAACATCTGGAGCTCAAATCTGTGCCCAAAGTGTTCGAAATGTCCTGCATGATGCACAAATTTATGGGAGATCTCCAAGGAAAAAACCTCTCATGACTGAACGAAATAGACTGAAGAGACTTGAATTCGCTAAGAAATATATCAATAAGCCAATTGATTTCTGGAAAAATGTCATATTCTCCGACGAGAGTAAGTTCAATATCTTTAAATCAGATGTCAGGAAATTAGTTTGGAGAAAACCTTGTACTGCTTTTCATACCAAATATGTGTTACCTATAGTTAAACATGGAGGAGGTTCTGTTATGATTTGGGGGTGCATGCCTAGCAAAGGAGTTGGTAATTTGTGTTTCATTGATGGGAATATGACAGCTCGAACCTATATTGATGTGTTGCGAGATAACTTGCCACAAAGTGCAATAAAATTGGGCATCAGTAATTCGTACTATTTTCAGCAAGACAATGATCCCAAGCACACTGCCGGTATAACACGTATGTGGTTGCTTTATCATGTACCCAGAAAACTTGCCACTCCACCACAATCACCAGACTTAAATCCTTTGGAAAATTTGTGGAATTCTGTGGATTTTAAAATAAGAAAAAGGAAGATTTCAAGCAAATCTACCCTTAAACATTCCCTTATTGAAGAGTGGTCGAATACTGACCCTATTGTTACAGAAAATTTAATTAAATCAATGCCAGCAAGATTACAAGCAGTAATAGATGCTAAAGGAATGCATACTAAATATTAGTTATTTGAAATTTGCTTAAATATTTTATTTCTTTTGTATTCCTGCAGGTGTGCAAATACTTTTTTGACACGAGATATTTTAATTTTGTTACAAAAAAGCATTGTTATTTATGTTATTGTAATTTTTCTTTTGTTTTGGATGATTAAACTTATTCTGATTTGGCAATACCAATTTTTTTATTTCTTAATGCTTCTTTTTATGAATTGCAAACAAAAATGTAGGTGTGCAAATACTTTTTTTACCCACTGTATATACGATTACCACGAACTTCTATTTTTGGAATATTTTCTGTTCTGTATTACAAATTATAATTTACAATTTATATTATATTAATATATGTTAAAAATATTCTCGATATTTACATTTAATATTAAATATATAAATGATATAAATTAATTTATAAAACACCTAATAACATACAAATTTTATTAGTAATATTTCATTTAATAAAGATAAAAACTCTAAAGATCTGAAAATAGTTCACAAGTTTTAAACCGAATTTGGTTTAAATGTGGCACGAATTAAATCGGATTTTATAAAAAAAAGCACTAACGGAAAAAGACTTAAAAAAAATTCCTTTTTTTTCTTTCATTTTTATTGTGAGCCTATCTTTAGTTCCAAAATAAATTTGATTTCCTCAAAGAAAAATCTGGTTTTCTTCCATAACCTGAATTACTTATAAGACATCTTTTTATCTTTTTTAATTAACAACAAATCTTTGTTGTTTGAAGATCAGTTTTATATATATTTATGTGTTCTCATATTTTTAATGAACAATAATTAAGCCTATTTCAAGTTGACTTATAATTACTTAATAAAAATTACAAGCAGTTAGTATACATTCAAACAGACAGCATTACACATTTCTGAGTATAGACAGTACTACACTTTGTAGAAATAGAAAATTAAGCAGAGAAATTTCTCAATCTATAGTGTAAATAACATATGGTGTATAATAACATACACACGCAATAAGGAACCTAATTAATTAAGAGCATCAAAACTATTTTAACCGATTATAAAATTATTGAATGAATTTAGAAAAAAAGTGAATTGATTGGTGAGCTTATACTCTATTCAATAAATTTTTGATTTAAAAAAAAGTTAAAGAAGTGATATTTATACACACAGATAGATAAAAAAAATATAATACTTAATATTTAAGATATTCATTATAACTTTTTCCAATATTTTCAAATGAAAAGAATTTAGAATACCTTTCTCTCTTCTTGTACTATATTTTCTAACCCTTTAATGTATTTTTATTTTACTTACAAAATATAAACAATACTGAAACAAACCTAAGGAAACTATTAAAGATTATTTTTTATTATTTCCGTGTACAACTTTAGCGAGAGAAAAATAATTGGCGGTAAAAGATAAAGCGCACATATACAGAAATACTGTTATTTTAGATAAGCTTTGCAACATTTCCTGAGGATATTGATATAAAACTTAATACCCTGAGCACACTGAAGCGTAAATGGTTCTCAAGAATTTCAATGAAAAGAGAGATGCTGGTTAACAAAATATAATTCAATATAAATTTACTTTTTATTTTTCAGATTATTTATTCGTCTTTTAAATAATGTAATATTTTCAATGTAAAAGAAAAAAAAAAAGAAATTCAACAGAATATTTAAAAGAGATTGTAAAGATATGCTCACATGTGACTCAAGTCCTACAAACAATTATTATGTAACAACTTAAATGTACCAAACGATTTTATTTCGTTTAAATGAAATTTATACTTTTCCAGTCAGTAATAAAATCTTCTACATAAAATCTTTTTTTTTTCATAAAAAAAAAAAAAAATTCTAACTTCACTGATTCTGGGAAGAATTTGCTGTATTTTTCATTACAAATTATTATTAATTATTTTCTAAATAATTGTGAATTTCTGTGAAGTTGTAATTTTTTATATTACAGCTTTATCAGAACACTAGGCAGAACAATTCAGATCTAAAAATAAATATTTCAAGATAGATATTGTACACAATAGAAATTAATTAAAAAATAAAATACCTTCATTTAATTTTTTTTCATTATAATATCAAACAAATTACCAATTATTTCTGCACACAGTATAATAATAATTTCAAATACACTGTTTCTGAATCTTTCGTGAATTCGATCTGAACCACGAATCAACAAACGAAACTATAAATATTTTTCTTGCATGGCTGGTAACACGAAAGTAAATGTCATACGAATGTTAAATAAATGACATAGGAAATGAGTCAAGTCGAATAAGGGAATTCCCCTTCTGGCTCATGGTCACTTGCAAAGACAATGACCTTGCAGTAGTGTTGGATCAAATAAGTTTTTCAGAGAGAAGGAAGACTTTTTTTCCCCTCAACAGTGTAAAAAAAAAAAAAAAAAAGAGTTTAGTGCATTTAGGGAACGAGACTTGTTTGGATTAGATGCAGTAAGAATCATTTAAAGTAATTGTAAAAAAAGTTCACTAATAAAATAATTATTTATTAGAATTATTTTAATGATTATATGTAACATATAACGTGTTCGGTTTTTTAAAAGTGTATGTTATTTCGTCGAACTCGCGTGATTTGTGGGAAATATTTAGTACAAAAAATTTTAACAATACGAAAATTTGGTTTTGACATTTTAACTAAATACCATAAATTTAGCGTGTTATATTTATGTAAGCAATTGATAAATAAATGTAATACATCAAGTTGGATTTGTTTCCGAAACCTTAATTATCTATATAAAAAAAATCTGATGAGAAAATTTTTATGTGAACAACTTGCGCATTCATTTTTATGTGAACAATTTGAGAATATTTACTATTGTCTGTTATAAAATAAATTCAAGATTAAAAAACTCTAAAAATTAATATTTGATTAAATTCAAATAATTATGTATTTGTTTGGGATAAAATGTTATTCAATTGTGTTTAATTGTCTCTAAAAATTAATATTTGAATAAATTGAAATAATTATGTATTTGTTTGGAAAAAAAATGTTATTCAATTGTGTTTAATTGTCTCTAAAAATTAATATTTGATTAAATTGAAATAATTATGTATTTGTTTGGAAATTTTTTTTATTCAATTGTGTTCTCCGAACAACAGTTTCTCTCATTTACGATCCTAATAAAACCTTATTTTAGTTTGACAAACTGCTTCAGAATTGGATTAAAAATAAAATAACCATCAAATCTATAACGGGATATCTTGTAAATTGCTAAATGAACTTAAAACTTTTCAGTTAAAAAACATTTCTGAATCAAAGATTTTTACTAAATTTACAAAGGGCTAAAGGTAAAAATGTTATGCCTATTAATATTACAGTCAAGAAATTCACTTGTAACTTAAGTCGAAATATTTTTAAGCGTGTATAAGTTTTTGATATAGCATGAACACGTTGAGCCATAAAGTAAGTTTTTATTAATATTTTCATTAATTTTTTTATTTAATTATGTGTATGTGTCTGGTTGCTTTTGTATTATTACATTTAAACTGTTTTTATTTTATAACGAAACTAATTCCATTTCACATCTAAATATGTTTTTAAAGGCATAAAAGAGATTTGCAAATGCTTTTCAATCTTCAAAAAAATTTTTTTATATCCCAAGAGTTTGAATTTAACATTAACTTCTAGAATATTGAAAATATTGTAACGAGGAACGAGGTGAACTTGGATCCCATAACGTGATACTACTAAATTTACAAACTTAAAAATAAACTATTAAAACTTATTTTTAAAACTTGAATCTTCAAACAAGTATTTTCAAAAGCTAAAACTTTTTGTTCCGTAACTATAACAAAATCGTGAACGTTTCAAGAGAACGAGATAAAAGTAAGAAATTTTCTAAGAGATAAAATATAAGATAAAATTCAAATACATTATTCTATTTTTGAAACAAATCACAGTAAAAAGAGTACATTAAAAAATATTCCCAACCACATATTTTACGACGAAATTAAAATAAATATTTCAAAATGAATATTATACTCACAAAACCGAGCTTGCGACAAAATCACTGTAACCAAAACGCTTTGAGGCTTCTTGATTAAGGTTCGAGTCCAAAACTGCAAATCTCTCTATTAAACTACCATCTATCGCTCAGCTCTACTTATATGTGAATTTGAGGATCGCGAACTAGGAACCTAAACTTTCTGAAAGGGAACGATTGCGCAGGCGCAGTGCGAAGCTAAATGTCCCAGGCCCGTAGAAGATAAATGAATGTTTTGATTTTTCCTCACGTGCTCTTATCGATATGTTCTTACTGCACTTCGAAAATCATAACAAACTTTCAGTTCGTTAAAAAAAATTTAGATTAGAACTTCGCTGGAGGGGTCCGTCTCCAAATTGAATATTAGTTTTCTTTTTTTATCTATTTAAGAACGAGATATTGATTTTTATTATTATTGTTGAATGTCTGACATTTTGACACTTTTGGTTTGTGAATGAAAGACAGCTTGAGTTTATGTTCGTTATAAACTCGAAGAGAGACAAAGTAAAATTTCGGTAGTGGTGGGACTTCCACAAATTGCGTTAGAGCCTTTTTTTTTTTAAATATTAAAATGCAGTAATCTCACCTTTTTTTAATGCATTTCAAACAAAGGATACTATACTTTTCAAATATGTATTTAGCTTGCATAGTACCATAAAAATTTGACCAGAGCAGTTTTTTTAAAAAATTTACTAAGAACGAGAAAATTAATTTTTGGCGAGAATATTTTTCATTTTCATTGTTTATTTCGAATTAATGCTTTTGTACAGTACAACATAGCAACAACTGAGCTTTGACAGCTCATGCGCTTTAAAATGAATTTTCATAGTACGAGAACGTGGAAATGAAGACATTACTGTATTGTTAAGGGACGTGGTAAGATTTATAAAAAAAATCTTTGATATAAGGGTTTTAAAAATTTTTTTGGTTGACCCTCATGTACATGTATTATGTAAAACAGTTTTTGTGCTCAAAATACCTCAAAAAGCCAACCATTTAATATTTTAAAGAAAAATTTAAAAATTCATGAAGGGATTTTAAAGTGCAATAATATTTCTACAATATTTAACTAGTACACACGGAATTTAATTTACAAGTAATACATCGAACTGCATAAAACGGAAAATGGAATGGGTTTTGTAATAACATGATTGATATTCATAAAAAAAACTTTTATTTTATTAATGATTATTGAAAATTCTTTAAAAAAAATGCCTAAATTCTTAACGACTTATATAAATAAATAAAGAGCAATTTAGGCTATGATTTTTTTTTGACGAACTTTTTGTATCAATTGAATTGAACTGTGTTTGTTCCCTTAAACTTTTGTTATAACCAAACGTGTACTTTTGTAATGAATACTGTTACGAATTTTGTGGAAAGAATTTTTAGTGTAAATAATTTATATATGGATGTATAATACGTCTCTATCACTCTATGTTGTATTTATATATTTTATGTTAAAATTGTAATGTTTGCCAGCAACGCTGTTTGTTATATTTTAATGGTGGTTCAATGGATTCTTGGTATAATATTAGCTTAGAGCCGAATTGGCGTCATTTTTGGTGACCATGTTTGGTGAGTTCGTGACCCTTCTGGAAATTAGTGGAGAAATCGACGAAAATCGCGATCTATGATGTAAGCTGATCTTTTCCGAAAGATCCTCGAGGTCTATAAATAGTGTGGCGCTTGCCGAAACTGAGTTAGTCTTGTTTTTGACCATTTAAGTGCAGTATCGATCTGACCGTGAAGAGTCGACTATCGATTAGTTGTTGCTGAGGCTGTTGTGTAGGACGAAAGGTGGTTGTGAAAAATCTTTTACATACTTGTATTTTAGACATGGATAGTTGTGTCTGAGTGCCGTAGAAGGTGTGAAGGCCTTCTGAGATTTACTAAGTGAATTGTAGTATTGTATTCAGTGTATTTCAAGGATTGTTTTTCGACAACAAATTTCCATCACTCCCCTCACTGCCTTGTTCTTTCCGACTGATTGCACAAAATCCTCGAAACCCCATCTACGCAACGATTTATTACAGTGTTTAGACATTGGATAAGAAATTTCAGTTATCAACAACCGTGTTCATTAATATAATGTTTATTACGACGTGTGATTGTTTTCCATTTGTTTTTCTTGTATTTGAAATATTTTTTTGCGCGTGCTTGATTTTGTAAATATTTTCAAGCTTATGATGGCTTGACGAATGCCCTTTAGTTCACTTCGATTATAAAGCAAAAATAAAATTTCATTGAAAAGTTCTCGGCAAAAAATACGCCCAGTTTGAGCTTGTATATTAACTCAAATAATTTTTCATACTCATAATTTTTTTAATTATTCATAGCTTTTATATAGATTTATGCAACTATGTTTCTAGATGATATCCAGAAAAAATTGCAGGTGTTATATTTACGCCACTCAAAAAAAAAAAAGTAATATGAGTGCTATTAACGACGGACTCCGTAATTTTGAACTCAATCAAGTGCCGAGAGCGAAATCTGATCTGGAACCACCTCTAGAAACTACCACACCATACCAAAAGGAGGACTTTGAGCATCGACAGGTTTTTTGTGCTTCAGTCCCTCTTTACGGTGGGTCTTCAGTGGCAACAGGACTCTAACGACAGCCCACCACGAATTCATGGCCATTGGAGAAAAAATCTAATAAAAGTTGTATTGTATCAACAGAAAATAAAGTTGTTTCTGATTTAAGCATCAACACGAATAATTTTTTTATTTAAAAGGTTATACGAACATATAACGAAAACATATACACATATATAAAAATTATATTTTCATTCAAAAAAGAAAAAAAAAAGAATACTGATTCAGGATTACAACTAATGAGATGTAATGCAAAAAGTGGTTCGGTTACTCATATAACAGTAATTCTCAACAACTGTGCCATGACATTTTTATGCGCCGCCAAGTTATTAAAGTGTGTCGCCAATTTTTTTTTTTTTTTTTTTAATTATTAAATATACTCTGAGAAAAAAAATAATAAAATCCGGAGCCAGATCTTTAGGCCGTTTTATAAAAAAAAAACTAATGTTATTCGTGTTATATTTAACTTGTTCTTTCGTGGATAGATGTTAGTGTATTACAGATAAGTAAAATTCTTTTAAACTTATTTTATAGTTAGTTGTTCCGCCAAATTTTAAAATTGTTAAAAGTGTACCACAACAACAAAAAAAAAAGGTTGAAAATCACTGGCATATGGGATCTGATTTAACTTAGCCATTTTTATTTACCAGCAAATTTAATAAACTATTAAGTGCGAGAATTACCTATTTTAATTTTATTCACATGAGAAAAAGCGCTTTTCGCGTGCAAAACCAAACTGAAAGTTCGCTTCTGTCAAATGAAGTAGCTACATGTACTGAAAGTATTATTCGGGGATTCCCCGAACAGTAAACGCGAAGAGAAAAAATAGATTATCGTGAGATAAATAGAACCAAAACGATTTACAACACCGTGTAAAGTGATTTTGGAAATGTAAAAAAAACAGGTCTATATATTAAGTTTCTGAAAAAATTTGTTTTCTAACAAAAAAAGCCAATTGAAATTTATTTTTGCAAGTAATTTGACTGATGAATTTTGTATATTTAAATGACACACACTTTACGAAAGTTGTTACAATTTAACATTCAAAATTTTATGAAGACATTTTAGATGTTATTGATGCACTAAAACTTTAAAAGAACAAATAAAGTTTTATAACAATGTGGTACATTCATTACAATTGCTGTCAGTTAAGTCTTTTGAATGGTTGTAGTTAATATACATGTAATACAGCGGAAAAGAGGAAAAAGAATTATATTTAGATTTGATATTGAAAAAAATTATTTATAAAGAATAAAATAATTAATAAATTAAAATTAATAATTATAGAATAATTAATAAAGGATAAGAAATTAATAATTAAAAATAATTAATAAAGAATAAGAAATTAAAAATTTAAAAGAGAATATTAAAAAAGAATTTTTTGTAAAAAATAATCGTCTGCCGATAACTTTTTCTTACTATACTCTACGCAAAAAATATTAAATTTTCATCTAAATTAATTCTTAAATTTCATTTTGCCTTATTTTTTTAGTTTTGCATAAAAAATTTAGTTTTAAGTTATAGCCGGGAAAAAAAACATAAGGGAATAAATCAAAAAAATTGTGGGTTCGAAAAATTGTAACGATAATCATGTGATAAATTTTTAAATTTGGTGTGAAAAGAGCTATGGGAAATTCTGGGTACATCAATATTTATATATAATCCAGAAATTCAGACATTTTTTATAACGTAATGCATATTATTCGAAATCAATAATGGTACTTGGTCAATAGCTTGTTTTTAATCGAATTTCGTGACATATAAATGATTCTTCGCTGTTTGCTGAAACATTTTATTCTTATTTTCGTATTGTTTCAAGAAATTTTGTGAGATAAATAATAAAATTTATTGACATACTTTTTTTGTGTGGAAACTCTATGAATTATTTAAAAGAATTCACCATTTTTTTAAACTGTAAAGCAATAATTCCTTAACTTACAGGGATATACACAAGAGCTTTCACCAATTCAAAAATAATTCTATGACATAACGGTCTGAAGTTTTCCCCCCACATTATTTATAAATTTAATTTCTATTGAGGCGTTTTGATTGTCAAATTATGGGTTCAAGTCCTGTTGCCATTAGGACGTATCTTGTAGCTGGGCTGACACACGTTAAATCTGTCGAGGTTCGAATTCTTCTCGTTCGCGTAGTGTGGAAATTTGGCGAGTGGGGTGCAAGCTTAGAGGCCGTCTACGTTACCTGATTGTAGCTCAATATTAGGAGGTCAGTCGCCAATAGATTTCATGTTGCTTTTAGTTACGATGTTAATAAATAACCAATGCATGAATCAAACAATTTAGTGGGCAATTTTTAACTCTTTTCTACGTAATTCTATTATATGTTAAAAACGAATAGAACAATTAGAAAAACAAAAGGTGAAGCTTTCGTAATTTCAATGTGAGATGGTAATTATTTTACTTAACTCAGCGGCACAATAGCCCATGAAGGCCAAGGCCTACTATGTCCAACTCAGTATACGTGACTTTGGGCCCTGAGGTGCATGAGCAGATGTTCTGGTCAGGTGGTCAACTCACGGGATGACGCGAAACCCCTAGTTTTAAGTTCCGAAGCAAGCTTAGTGCTCATTTTATCGAACCACTGAAGGGATGAAAGGCTGAGTCAACCTTGCCCAGCCCGGGTTTTGAGCCTCGGACCTGTGGTGTGGAAGCGCGATGTACTAATCACTCAGACACTGGGCTTCAATTACTTTACTAACCCTATCAAAAATGTTCAAGAATAATTATAACCGAATAAAAATTTTTATTTAGAAAGATAGCAACCACGTGATTCATTGTTCCTTGTATGTGACTGCATAGTTAAAATCCTCAACACTTATGTATTTTCAAAATTGTGTTAGGGCTATGTTATAGATAAATAAATAAACGCTTGCACAGAACAGACTTCGCAAAGAAATTTTAGAATCTTAATTTATTAAATCTCTCTCTCTCTCTCTCTCTCTCTCTATATATATATATATATATATATCTTTTATGAAAGAAAGTATACAGTGTGAGTGGGTCCCGCTAAAGCTCAGAAACGAGTCCCGATACGATCGAGGGAGTTACATGGTATGGTAGCCCTCAATCCCCTACCCGTGAAGGTTCCCGATTTGAAGAAGGCTACGAAGAAGAGAGGCGTAATAGAAAAATATTCCAGTTTTTAAACTATTTGACCCTCAAACTTGAAATTTAGTAGGCGTGTTCCTTTCCTGGGGTAGAGCCACATTCAATAGGGGTTTTGTGAAAATCGACCCCCAAGGGGAGTTGCGAGGGCTTAAGCGGCATTTCCGATAAATATTGCTGTTTTTGAACTATTAGATCCACACATGAAATTTTGGGAATAGAGTAAATTCATGGGGTAGAGATCCACTACAAAAGAGGTGTTTGCGAAAATTGACCCACAAGGAGCGTTGCAAGGGCTTGAGGGGTGTAATAGATAAATAATAAGCGCATTCATTAAAAAAATTATTTTATATTTTTCTATAGATTGTTTTGTGTCGGGTTTGTTACTCTCTTTACTATTCAGCTGTTATATATATCAAGAATATATTATTTTTAATTTTTAAAATATTACTATGTGCGAAGACGGGTACTTCAGCTACTATAAAAATAAATTAAGGTAAAAATGTTTTTTCTCCCCCACATATAATGCATACATAAGATTCTCCCCCTTTTTTCCCTTTATTTATTTTTCGTTTGGAACTAATTAAGTTTATGCCGGAGCCGCGTGTTTGGTAAATTTTTGAATAATGATGATGTTTGCAAGCATTAAAAAAAAGAAAAGAAAAGGGAAACTGTCTTGGCAGAAATATTGCGACAGGTGCCGTATGAATCATTTCCTCAACCAATTAATTGCCAATTAAGAAGGTATCTACACGCTGTATTTAGCTACTGCTGTATTTAGATTTAAAATTCTGTGTTCTAATACTTCTACAAAATATGTGTGCAACATTTACATAAAACAATGAGAACATTTATATTTTTATTAAAATGTGTTGAAAGTATTATTTTGTAGTACGGCGGAATAAAACTTAAAATTTTTAAAATATCGAGAAGGGAAGAATTTTTTTTTCCTTTAAACATTCTTATATATTGGTAATTAGTAGTGGTGAAGAAGAAGGATTTTTATTATAATATACGCAGTATTTCTGAACTAATGTTGTTTAAGAAAACATACTTTTATTCATGAAGTGAACATCTTATTATTATTATTATTTTGATTTTTAAGAGTATATTAATAATCTTCTAAACAAGATATATAATAACAGATCTTCATCAATATTCAATGCAAAATTTATTATTACTTTATTTGTTGATACTTCATTAAATTTGTGGTAACGTTCGGTTACCTCTTACATCCGAACCCTCTTGTCTCCTGTAAACCCGGCTAGATTTATAGAAGGAACTGAATAATCCACAGACATTATTTCCAATCTCATTTGATTTATTAATTCTTATTAACAATTAACAAACAGACACAATACAATTCTAATTAAGGTATATGAATTATAGTAGAGTGCGGGGGTGAGATTCTATAACAACGAGGATCCTACTACAGACCCTCAACTGAATCTAAGACAGCTTAAATACGCTCAATTATAACTACGTCTCATACGAATAACTAGCTTCTACTTAATTAAATGCACAGCACCTGAACCTTTAATGCATTGGATCCTACACCGGAAACTTTTAAGCACTATCTTCGGTTTGATCAAATGACGATGGCTCCACGCTCTGTAATCTTTAATTAATTCCACTGCTTTTCAATCTTCAACTAATTCTCAAACTTCTGTTAAACTCCTATTTGCACACATCTAACGTATCAACTTCAGCGTGTTAACAAATTCCTTCCTTCCTTTCTTACTTTCTTTTCTTATTGCCAACTCGCGAAAACCGAATTTATATAATATATCTCATTTACATAAATCACGTTCGCTTACTCGATGAAAGTTGGTTGAGTTAAATATTTTGTTTAAAGAGGAAGAAGATATTAGTGGAACCACGTATAGATCCGTCACAAATTTAGAGCAAGTTTTAGAGGAATGAATGTTTTTATGCTTCTTTTTGTTTAGTAAAACACACACTCTGAACTACGTAAATACAATTCATGTAAAAGGATTTTATTTTCAAGAATATTTCGACAAATTATTTATTTACAAATTACGTAATGTAAATTAGATACTTCGAGCGCCAGCGAGAAATCGCTTATTCTCAGTGTGTATGAGAAACCATAGAAATGAAAAAACACTTGACGAAACCCTCAATGAGGGGAAGGGAAGAAGGAATAAAAGAGAACAAGCCAGAAAGACCCAAACAAAAAGGGTGCACCTCAGCGAGGAGAAGTGAGGAAGAAGCCATGAAGGAAAACAATCGTTTCGAAAGCAATCAATCACGTGGATGGAGAGTTGACAGCTGAAACACTGACCCTGTTTCGATGCATGTGGAAGCTTGCGTTGTAGCAATAAAAGTGTGTGTGAATTAGTGTTTTTGTTGCGCTATGGAGGTTTAAGTGGAAGTTGCCACTTCGTAGTTTCATATGCATAATTTAACTTAGACTATGGGAAAGTGAAAAGTGTTTGTGTTCTAATAATTAGATTTTCAACTGGTTGACTTTTTTTTTTGTATAGACAATCGTTTAAAAAATACCATTGAAGACAATTTTTATCGAAGCTAGATAAATTTGAAAGAATTTTTAATTACACCAAAGGAACAAAATTTTTAGAGTTACTATTGGGTTAATTAATTCCCATAATTCACTCATCGAAAACGAAAATTTTCATTTAAGATGCCAAATATTTTGCAGATATAGACTGATAATGTTTAAAATAACTCATTTTTCAAATTTCATTCAAGTCCGAGTTTCCATCCCAGGAAATATTTCTTTAAAAATATTTTTTTGAGAAATACATGAAGACCGTATACTAGATCATGAAAATATATACTAGATCATACGTATACTAGATCAATAATATTCAAAACTTTTATCGTGCTATTAAAGTTTTTATTCGCACAACCTTTATTAGGCTATTTTATAATCTCTTAACAAAATATATTCTTTAGTCAATTTTTATTTTAAAGCTGTTACTCTTTTTAAATTTCTTTTTTTTTTATCGATAAATTTTTTTTCATTAATTGTGTTTCAATAATTAAATTTACACTTGCTTTTCCCTTTTTGTGGGATTTTAGATCATTGGTGCACACAAGGGAGTGGTCCTCGGTTTCGGACTCCAAAGCCCTTGATTTTTTTAATTGATTATAATCCTATGTACATAGTACGTAAAATTTAATTAAGTATTTGTTATTAATTAATTAAAATGGACTAATTTTTTAAGTAAATATTTTTGCTTACGCTTTATTAAACCATTATTAATCGACTGAGTCACGTCAAGTTAAACTTTGAAAATTCGGAAGAAATGAAACAAATCGAAGATAAATAAACAAAATATAACCAAAATATGTACGTTCATTTCCTTGAGATTCTTTGCTTTTAAAATAGTGATTTTTTCAAAAATCTGTTACTTTTTGTGGTTTTTAGTACACCATAAATAATTGCTACTCTTTTCGATAAGGGGAATGATGTAAGTCTATGATTCAATTGAATCATTTTTTGTTATTGTTTGCATTTATTATCAAAACAAGATAACCTTTCACTGTGATTACATGCTGAAACGTGTTTTGATAATTATTGTTATTTATGTTACTAAAAGGTGAGGTTTTTTTATATGAAAAATTTACTATTGTTTTTATTTAATCAATTATTTTTTTTTTTGCAACCATTGCTATGAAAAGTAACCGAAGTTTCTTTAAATGCATCTAAATGTGTTTTTTAGTAAAATTTGATAAGTTTTTGACATTAAACGCCAAATATTCAGTTTCAGTAACAATAAATAGCAAGTGTTATTATATCTATTAATTTCATTTAGTTTTAAATTCTATGACATTCCACCTTTTATATACAGAAAAAATTTTTTTATATAAATTATCTAATTACCAAGACTAATATCGAAAATTTTCATGAAAATTTATACACTGAAGAGCCAAAAAAACTGGTACACCTGCCAAATATCGTGTAAGCCCCCCCCCCCTCGAGCACGCAGAAGTGCCACAACACGACATGGCATGGATTGGATTATTGTCTGAAGTAGTGCAGGAGGTAATTTACACCATGACTCTTGCAGGGCTGTCCATAAATCAGTAGGAGTAAGAGGGGGTGGAGATCTCTTCTAAACAGCACGTTGGAAGGCACATCCCAGATATATTCAATAATGTTCATGTCTGGGGATTTTGGTGGACAGCAGAAGTGTCTAAATTCAGAGAAGTGCTCCTGGAGCCACTCCGTAGCAATTCTGGGGGTAGCATTGTCCTGCTGAAATGCCCCAAGTCCGTAGGAATGTACAATGGATATGAATGGGTGCAGATGATCTGACAGGATGCTTACGTACCTGTCACCTCCCAGAGTCGTATCTAGACGTATCAGAAGTCCCACACATCACGCCAACTGCACACACCCCATACCATCA
The DNA here is from genome assembly GCA_019973975.1 of Trichonephila clavata. Taxonomy (NCBI): domain Eukaryota; kingdom Metazoa; phylum Arthropoda; class Arachnida; order Araneae; family Nephilidae; genus Trichonephila; species Trichonephila clavata. Next base: position 45,184 of record BMAO01001863.1, read on the forward strand.
CAGAGCCTCTACCAGCTTGAACAGTCCCCTGTTGACATGTAGGGTCGATGGATTCATGAGGTTGTCTCCATACCCGTACACGTCCATCAGCTCGATTCAATTGGAAACGAGACTCGTCAGACCAAGCAACGTGTTTCCAGTCATCAACAGTCCAATGTCGTTGTTGATGGACCTAGGTGAGGCTTAAATCTTTGTGTCGTGCAGTCAACAAGGGTACACGAGTGGGCCTTCGGCTCCGAAAGCCCATATCGATGATTTTTCGTTGAATGGTTCACACGGTGATACTTGTTGATGGCCCAGCATTAAAATCTGCAGCAATTTTTGGAAGGTTTGCACGTGTGTCACGCTTAATGGTTAACGTCAGTCGTCGTTGGTCCCGTTCTTGCACGATTTTTTCCCGGCCGCAATGATGTCGTAGATTTGATGTTATACCGGATTCCTAATATTCACGGTACACTCGTGAAATGATCATACGTGAAAATCCAAATTTCATCACTACCTCGGAGATGCTGTGTCGCATCTCTCGTGCGCCGACTATAACACCACGTTCAAACTCGCTTAAATCTTGATAACCTGCCATTGTGGCAGCAGTAACCTATTTAACAACTGTGCCAGACACTCGTTGTCTCATTTAGGCTTTGCCGACGACAGAGCCGTTCTCTAATTGGTTCTATATCTTTTATTCCTGTACCAGTTTTTTTGGCTCTTCAGTGTATTTAATTTACATATTTATGTTGCTAATCACAGTTTTTTAAAGTTTGTGAAGAATTGAAATAAAACAATTCAAAAAAAGGGAATGAATACAAATTATTTATTACAATTTAAACATAAAAAAGAATAACTAATGATAAATCTGTATATGCATCTGAAACAATGTAATAAAGATGATGTTTTTCGTTATTATAATATTGCTTCATATTAAATAAATCATTTAAAATAAAAAATTCGGAATTAGTTTGGTATCATGGGCAAGGCGCCAAGCGCTGGTTAGCGCGATAAAGGAATCACGCGAAGCAGCGCTTATTGTCGCTGGAATGCCATTCAAGATGGTGAACTATATTTCAAATGAAGAATATAGGAAGAGATTGAGTATAACCAAGATCAATCAATAAATAATGAATATAAATATAATATAATAAAAAGTTACACACGCGTGTAATAATAAGAATATTATGCAGTATAATAATAATAAACTTATATACTTTAATAGAAATTATATGTAATATTCATATAGTATATGATTTAATAATAATTATAATAATAATTATAATGATAATCATAATATAATTTAATAATAATTATGAAAAAGAATAATCATCATATTGTAATATAATAAAAATTATATACATCAGAATATACTCATATAACAATAATTGTAAATAAATGCCATAATAATTATAAATGGATAACAAAATAATAATTATAAATAAATAACATAATAATTGTTATAAATAAATAACATAATAATTGAATAAGATAATAATAATAATAAATAAATAGCATAATATGTAATAACATTTATGAAAAAAGTATAATAAAAACAATTACATAAATAACGAATATTATATGATTATTACATATAATAAAAATTGTATTTTTATATTGTGAAAAAAAAATTACATAATATATATTAAAATTAACAACGAATATCAATTAAAAATTTCTGAAAACTTGCAATATTCTTTAAACTGAAAGTTCCTTCACCAAATGGTTAAATTGTTAATGGAATGTTAAATTGAAAATGGTTAAATAGTTGAAGACTTCGAATTAAAATCGTCTGAAATTAATAGGATATTACCGCGGGAACAAAACCAATAAAAAATTATTTCTAATAAACGTTATCACAATGGCAACCACATCGCCAGACGATAGAAATATCAAGGTAACCATATTGTAATGTTATCGCCCATCTTGGAGAACATAAGCAATAACTTGGCGCGTGCTTCTTGATATCAAACTAGCACCAAAAAAATCAGTTCGCGCGATTGCCATAAATTCTCCCAAGAAACTTTAAGTACAAAAATTAGCAAAAAGTGAATAGTTCACTTTTTTCAATAAACTAGCCATTACCCACCCGCTTTGCTGGGTACTTTTTGATGCTGTATGATTATATAATGTTTTTAAATTATCAATTTCTAAACCCCAGGATCATTTGTGTTCATAAGTATTCTTATAGTCATCTCCTCTTGATTTTAAAGGTCAGGAATTGAATTTCGATAAAGGAAAGCATATTTATCTTTTACGTCCCCTTGCCCCTAACCCCGCGGAGTTGACTTCTTCAAAATCCGTTCTAAGTGGATCTCTATTCAACAAAAGAAACATGTTTCCCAAATTTAAAATGTGTCTACATTATCAATCTAAAACAGAAACTTTTATCAGAAATACCTTTGAATACCCATTCCCACAGCCCTTGGAGTTTTAAGCAGATCTCTACTCAACAAAAGAAACAAGCCTGCAAAATTGCAAGTTGTAATTCTAATAGTTCAAAAATGGGAATATTTGCTTATATAATGCCCTCGCAACCCTCCTTTGGAGTTTGTTTCAACAAAACCTGTTTTTTGTGGATCTCTACTCAACAAAAGAAGCAGGCTAACCAAATTTCAAGCCTGTATGTGAATAATAGTTATGGAGACCTCGAGAGGAGTGAATGCATGTGTGGGAGTTGCTTTTCTCCAACACATGTGGGTAGATAATGCATATATCCTTAATTAAATAAAATTATTTTTCCTTAAAGCCTCCACTCCCCGGTCTTTTTGAATTCGTAAAAGTAAGGTAAAAAATAAACGATTCATTTAACCTTTTAACTATCATATCCAAGATTGTCTCAGGCATGGGACTAGTACTCAGAAATGTCATTCCCGAGTGTATCTCGGGCACTGTACTAGTGCTCCAAAAAGTCCCGTCCGAGTATTATACAGGGTAATTTATTTTAGTGCACCTTATTGTTATACTCGAATACATATCGGGATAAGTTTATTTCGGCCTCAATTACAAAAGGGTCGAGGCCGCGGTAGCCAAGTGGTCTAGGTATCGAATCATGGCTAGCGTGTCATAAGTTCGATCCCAGTACCACTAAAAACCCACCGTGTAGGGAAGCGATGCACGTTAAATCTGTCGAGAGCTCAAACGTCCTCCCGTTGGTGTGGTGTGGTAGTTAGGAGAGAGGTGTCAGCTCAGGTGTCGTCCGCGTCACTTGACCAAAATAACGTGGACCGTCGCCAAAAGCCCTCGTGTAGCTAAAACAGTGCGACGTTAATATTCACTCACAAAAGGGTGAAATCATAATTTTTCAAAGAGGTAAAGATTTTGGCTACAAGGTGGGAAGATAAGAAAAATGTAAGTTTGATTACTAGTATTTATGATACTTCCAAAATCAACCTAAAGAAATGTAGATATTTTCTCAATCACACACCCACACACAAGCCAAATATTATTTTGACTACAATTAATGCAGATCAATGTGATTGGGAATCATTCTTTCATTCGACAATCCGAAAAAGCCAGAAAAAAATATAAAAATATACTCTTACATTTACTTAACAAGTAGACACACACATCGGAACTCCTTCCGATGCACGTTAAATAAGTCAAGGCTCAAACGTCATTCCGTTGGTGTGATGTGGGAGTTAGGTGAGGGGTGATAGCTCTTGTGTCGTCCTCGTCACTTGACCAAGGCTCAAAATTTCGAGATCCATCGCCAAAAGTAGGAAAAAAGTACGGCGTGAAAATTCACTCACTGGAACTCCTTTTTGCTCTATAAAAATGTAGTTGGTAAACATCTTACATTTTTAACATTTTGAATCCACGTTGTAGATGAGTTTTTACATAAATATGAAGATGCAACTTCTGGACCAAAAATTCCTGGCAGACCACCTACAATAGATGATCCAGGTCGTCTTACTAAACGACATTTTATATCCCATATTCGCCCTATTGTTGCAAAACGTTAGACTACAAGACAGTGCGAAGTTTGAGGCTCAAAAAAGGATGCAAATGGGAAAAAGACAAAGAACGAAAGGAGTGGATCGAGACAACGCTTTTACACCCTGAAATTTTTTTAATACAATGCTAGCGCCATCTGTTGTCCAAAATATTATTTATTTTTGTGAATATATCTCATGATTATCTTCCAAACCTCAGTTTAATCTGCAATTAATTTAGAAAATGAAAAATAATTTATTGTATAAAAAATAAATATGACTGAAAAGCCAAATATATTGGATTTTGTAATTTCATTAAAATATCTATACGTTTGCTTTGCGTGAAAAAAATTTAAGCATAAAATATTAGAAAAATAACCTAAATTTTTAATAATTTATTGTGTAAAAAATAAATATGACTGAAAAAGCCAAATATATTAAATTTTGTAACTTTCATTAGAATATCTACACTTTTGCTTTGCGTTAAAAAAATTTAAGCATAAAATATTAGAAAAATAACCTAAATTTCTATATAACTAAATTTTAAAATGCAACAATATATACCACTGAAAGTACTGAATTCCTTCAAAATCCCTCCATTTAAATCACACTGTTGGTGAGCATGAACATTTTTTAAATGCGTTTTCAAACAGA